>JANHGN010024102.1:6602-18423 GCA_024605025.1 Megaceryle maxima
CCTCAGGCACCTCTCCTGTTCCCCACGACTTACCAAAGATGATGGAAAGTAGCCTAGCAATGACCTATGCTGGCTCCCTCAGCACCTGTGGGTGCATCCCATCAGGACCCACAGATTTATGGATGTCCAGATTGCTTAACTGGTCCCTAACCCAGTCATCATCAACTGACGCAAACTATTCCTTTATCCTGACTTCCTCTGGGACATCAGGGTTCTGGGGCTTCTGAGAACAGCCTCCAGCAACATAGACACAGACAAAGACATTCAGTAATTCTGCCTTCTTTGTTTCTTCTGTCACCAGGGGGCATCCACCTCATTCATCAGTGGGCCTACATTGCCGCTAGTGTTAGTTTTAACTGAAATGTATTTGAAGAAGCCTGTTCTATTGTCCTTGACCTCTCTGGCATGGTTTAACTCTAAGAAGGCCTTAGCTTTCCTGGTTGCCTCCCTGCATCCTCTGACAACAGTCTTATATTCTTCCAAAGTGGCCAGCCCCTCCTTCCATGATCTGTAGACTCTCTTCTTCCACTTGAATTTGCCCAGCAGTTCCTTGCTTAACCATGTGGGTCTCCTGGCTCCCTTTCTTGATTTCCTACCTGTTGGGATGCTCTGATCTCAAGCTTGGAAGAAGTGGTCCTTGAATGTTAACCAACTATCTTGAGCCCTTTTACCTTCTAGTACCCTGTCCCATGGGTTTTCCCCTAGTAATTGCTTGAAAAGGCCAAAGTTGGCCATGCTGAAGTCCAGCATCGTGATTCTGCTGGGTATTCTGTTCCTGCTGCACAGGATCCTAAACACCACCATCTTGTAGTTGCTGCAGCCAAGTCTGCCCTCAACCTTCAACACTTCAACCAGACCCTCCTTGTTAGTGAATATAAGATCCAGCAGCATCCCTCTTCTAGTTGGCTTATCCACCATTTGCATCAAGAAGTTATCATCAATGCACTGGAGGAACCTCCTGGACTGTGATTGGCTGGCTGAGGAGGCCTTCCAGGAAATACCTGGGTAGTTTAAATCCCCCATCGGAACTGGGGCCTGTAATCACAAGGTTGGTATCAGCTGCCTGTAGAACTTCCTTGACCTAATCAGGTGGCCTGCAATAGACACCCGCAACAGTATCACCCATGACAGCCTGGCTCTTAATTCACACCCACAAACTCTTAACTCACTCCTCATCCGCCCCTAGATGGAACTCAATACATTGTAGTTGTTTTTTGGATGCAGAGGGAAAGACCAAGGATTGTGAAAAGGCTGAGTTCCTTAATGCCTTCTTTGCCTCAGTCTTCAGTAGTAGGACTAGTTGTTCCCTGGGCATACTGCCCCTTGAGCTGGAAGATAGGGATGGGGAAAAGAATAGGCCCTACATAATCCACGAGGAAATGGTTAGGGACCTGTGTCATAAGCTGGACACTCACAGGTCTATGGAGCCAGATGGATTGCACCCTAGAGTTGGCAGATGTGGTTGCCAAGCCACTCATCATCATCTTTCAGCAGTCCTGGCTAACTGGGGATGTCCCAGTGGACTGGAGGCTGGCAAATGTGATGCCCATCTTCAAGAAGGGCCAGAAAGAGGATCCCATTTGCTACAGATTTGTCAGTCTCACCTCAGTGCCAGAGGTGGTTATGGAACAGATACTCTCAAGAGTCATCATGGAACAATTAAAGGTCTACCAGGAGATCAGGACCAGTCAGCATGGGTTCATGAAAGACAGATCCTGCTTGACAAACCTGATCTCATTCTATGACAAGGTGACCTGCTTAGTAAATGAGGGAAAGGGCTGTCAATGTAGTCTACCTGGACTTCAGTAAAGCCTTTGGCACTGTCCCCCACAACATCCTCATGGATAAGCTGTCTGCCCATGGCTTGGACAGGCACATAGTCTGCTGGGTGAAACACTGGCTGGATGGCTGGGCCCAAAGAGTTGTGGTCAATGGAGTTAAATCCAGTTGGCAGCCAGTCATGAGTGGTGTCCCCCAGGGCTCAGCCCTGGGGCCACTCCTGTTTAACATCTTTATCAATTATCTTGATGACAGGATTGAATGCACCCTCAGTAAGTTCACAGATGACACCAAGTTGGGAGAGAGTGTTGATTTGCTGGAGGGTAGTAAGGCTCTACAGATGGACCTGGACAGACTGGATCGATAGGCCAAAGCTAATTGTATGAGTTTCAATAGGGCCAAGTGTTGGGTCCTGCATTTTGGTCACAAAAACCACAGGTGATGCTACAGGCTTGGGGAAGAGTGGCTGGAAAGCTGCGTGGCAGAAAACGACCTTGCTGTATTGATTGACAGTCAGTTGAATATGAGCCAGCAGTGTGCCCAGGTGGCCAAGAAGAGCAATGGCATCCTGGCGTGTATGAGAAATTGTGTGACCAGCAGGACTAGGGAAGTAATCCTGCCCCTGTACTTGGCACTGGTGAGGCCCCACCTTGAGTACTGAGTTCAATTTTTGTCACAGAAACAACATTTGTCCTTTGACCAGGTCCAAGGGAGAGCTACAAGGCTGGTGAAGGGTTTGGAAAATGTACCCTATCAGGAGTGACTGGGGGAGCTGGGGCTGTTTAGTCTGGGGAAGAAGAGGCTGAGGGAAGACTTTATTGCTCTCTACAAATACTTGAAAGGAGGTTGTAGCGAGAGCGGGGTTGGTCTCTTATTGGTGACAAGTGACAGGACAAGGGGAAATTGCCTCAAGTTGCACCAGGGTAAGTTTAGGTTGGATATCAGGTAAAACTTCTTTACAGAAAGGGTTGTTAAGCACTGGAACAGGCTCCCCAGGGAAGTGGTTGAGCCACCATCCCTGATTGTGTTTAAAAATCATTTGGATGTGGTGCTTGGGGACATGGTTTAGTGGTGGCTGTTAAAGTTAGGGTAGTAGGGTTAGGCTGAGGTTGGACTCGATAATCTTTAAGGTCTTTTCCAACCTGTGATTCTCTGTGATTCTCTCATGTGAAGAGCAACTCCACCACCTCGTCTTTCTGGCCTGTCTTTCCTAAAAATGATATAGTCATCCATGATAACATTCCAGGCATGTGAGCTGTCCCACCACGTCTCTAATTGCCACCAGATCATAACCCCCTGACTGCACACAGATTTCTAACTCCTCTTGTTCACTCCCCATGCTGTGTGCATTGGTGCGCAGGCATTTCAGGGAGCAAGCTGAGCCTGCTAATTTCACCCTAGGGGAGCAGGATGCCTTCTGGCCTTCATGCATACTAGAACACTGACCCACTGGTGCAAACCCATCTACAGCCCTACAATCTAGTTTAAAGCCCTATGAATGAGCCCTGCTAATTCTTGACCTAGAACCCTTTTCCCTCTTCGGGACAAGCCTTTACCACATATTACCATCAGGTCTGGTATCTTATAAAACCAGCCATGACCAAAGAACCAAAAAAATTATGTGTCATTTTCTCCAATGACACAATGATTTGTTTGCCTTTAGATTTATTCCTCAGGCAATATTGTCTTTCTTTATCATATTACATTTTCATTAAAAAAAAAAGTCTGATAGCTGATATTGGTAGAAGTTATTATTTTCTGAAAATGAAAGGTAATTTCATTTTAAAACTCATAGTGACATTTACCCCAAAGCTATTGAAAAGTGTGTAAGGAGAAGGGAGTAAAATTATCTTTGTATCTTCATAGTTTCATTACTATAAAATTAAAGAAAAATAAATAATCTTTAACAGGTTTTTATTATGGAAACAGGATATTTAGTCTCAGTGGGTATCCTCAGTGCTGCATTTTTTTATTTTTTATTTTTTTTTCAAAAGGACTTGTTTGGAGAAACTATTAGGATGAAAGGATAGGTCTGGAAGTTCAGACTAATTTTAAACTGCAGTTACCAAACTTTTGAAGTCTTCATGAAACACAGCCTGTTGGAGAGTACTCTAGCATTGCTGGCTAATATGAAAAGAATTATGGATAAACAACTAAGATAACTGTAACCCTGAAGAAAATGTGATAATACTGTTAACATACAGAGCAAGGATAAAAAAATGCCCAAGTCTTATGAAAGACTTGGGGAACGGTTTACACTTTTCTAAAATCTAGAATTCATGAAGGGGCTTTAGATAAAGCTTCTTTGTGCTTGAAAGAAAAGCATTAGACATATCCTAAGGCTTTTGAGCTAAGACAAGGGTAGAATATGCTATAGAAATGGAAAAATTTTTGTGCAATATAACTGTAAGCCCATGATGCAGGAGGCAGTCAATGAAGTCAGGCCTCCAGCAAGGCAAAAGCCATCCAGGGCATTATTTACAGTCATCCCCTTTTCCTGGTAAACTTTAGTCTGCTTGGCAGATACTACAAGGCTAGAGCTTTATCTGTCACAATTTTCAACTGAAAGCTGAGTTTCTTATGCAATCAAAAGTTTGGGAGTTGAAGCTTTGAGAAACAAAATTGAAAAGCTGTTAACATACATCCAAAAAAAACCCCAAAACAAACATCAGAAGCACATTAAAGGTGCATTAAAACTGAGTAACTCCAACTGTTCTACCACAGGCAAATGGTCCAGTTGAAAAGTACATTGTTTGAACTCTGCCTATAGAAGTCTCACTAATACCTGCTGAAACATGTAGAAATATTCTTTCATTTCTTCACTTTTGTTTTGCTCTGCTTAAAAATATTAAGAAACCAAAATCAGAGAATCATACAATAATAGAACCATTCAAGTTGGAAGGGACCTCCAAAGTTCATCTGGTCCAAACTTTCACAGGAAAGGGAGCCTAGATAAGGTTATCTGTCACCCTGTCTAATTACATCTTGAAAACTTCCATCAGTGTGGACTCCACCACATCCTTGGGGAGCTTGGTCTGGTGAATGATTGATCTCACTGAAAAAAAAATTATTATATAGAGGTGAAACCTCTCTTGGTGTAACGTACCCACTGCCATTTATCTTCTCCATGTGGCTCCTTGTGAAGACAGAGCCTCTCTCCTCTTTGTAGCAGCCCTTGAAGTATAGCAATACTGTATGATGAAGTCCACCCTAAGCCTTTTCTTCTGCAGGGAGAAAAGAGAAGAAAATTCATCCCTGTAATGTACAGTGTGCACACGTTACTTTAGCACACACTATGTACATGTTACTCTAATGCACCGGATTTAAAAAAAAAAAAAAAAAAATTTAAGTGTTGGCTCCAGCTACAGACTAAATAGTAAATAATAAGGATCAAATTCCTACCTGGATGTTTCAGGCAGTTCCCTCTGTACCTCCCCTTCTCCCATCCAGCCAGGCTGACTCCATGGCAACCTATACCAGTTGCCTTCTGGTTGCCAGAGCTTTTGTCTTCCCTTTGCAGCTCAAACCCATTCTTTCCTTTGCACCATCTCTGCGGTTCTTTTTTTTTTTTTTTTTAGTGTAGCCCTTCCAGTGTGGAAAGCCATCTCAAAATTCTGTTTTGTCTGATTGGTTCGACAGATTAGTGCACTGATTCAGCTCTAAGTGAGAAAGGAGGCCCACAAAGCCAACATAAAGCAGGCACCATTACAGTAAACAGCCAGGTGGGTTTGTGCTTCTACTGAACTCCAATATAATGTTAAGTATTGAAGTGCTTTTGCTGTTACCCACCCCCAAAATAATTATTAGTAAAAGGATGGAATCCCTAAACTCTATAATTTATGCTGTTGTGAATTCATTCTAATTTTGTGTATTTATTTCCTGACCTTATTTCTTTGTCCTCTATGTTCAAGTATGGAGGCTAATTTGGTAACACAAGCCATGCTGAAGAATCAGTGCATAGGAATGACAACTCTCCAAATATGTTGATGGTAACAAATTTTAATTGCTTCAGAGTGTCAACTGTGTGTCAGCAGTTTCCCTAGACCATTATTTTCACATCCAGTGTTTCAAATAATGATTTTACAGATAAGGAAAAGCACTTGCATTGTGATTTATGAAATGACAAATGGAGGTATCCTTTTGAGAACAAATATTCTGGGAGTGCTGAATGGTATTGTACTGTCTTGAATTCAACAGGGAGAGCACTAGGGCTTTGTATCTGACATTTCATTTAAAAAATAGCTTATGCCTGAGTAGAACAAGAAAGAGGAAGGATGTGCTTAAAAGTGTAGGTAGTGATTCAGACACTTCTTGCAATTTATTTTCATCAACTGCAATATTATTACCTGGTCAAGATACATATTTTTCACCATTGTGATTATGTATCTTTATAAAAGCTGAAACACAAGAAGTTTTAAAGTGAGATAAAGAATCCAGTTTTCCCTTTCTATTCAACATTTTTATGACCCTCATTAAAATAACAGTCTCTAAGATACAATAGAGGTACCTGAGCTACATCAGATACTGAAGGTAATGTTGCTCACATCAATACAGAGCTAAGGGTGAGCTACACTGCCTTGTTTCTGGGGTTAAATCCAGTGATTATCACACACCTGAATAAAGGAGTCCTATCTTTAAGTAGTTTACCCAAAGCCATAAAGGGCTGAGGCAGCTACTATGGGAAGTGACCTGATGCTTTACTCACAGTACTTAGTTGGTCTAACAGTGATTTCACAGTCCCTTGCTCAGCTCTTTAAGAATGGACCTGAGCTTTCATGTCTAGTGAAAATGTCATCACCTTCGACAGCACTTGCACTCAATGGCCACACTATGAAATTGTCATGCAAAAAAAATAATAGCTTCACTCAGTGTAATCTTAACGGCTTATATGAGCTGTTCATTATTCTTCATGATTTCTTTTGTACCTGCGTTGTTCCATCTTAAGCATTTTCTTCATAACTAATGAATGATTGCTGGGTTATTTTGGAAATTAAAAAAACCCAAATGTTTGCCTGGGAACAACAATAGCTAAACTAGGTCTGTGCATTATTCATTCTGTATTAAAGATAAGGTTCTTTATTTCTCCTCTTGGTCATCCCTTTCCTTGCTTCCTAGCTACAGGGAAAAAAACCTCAAACATACATCATTGTAATAATGGAATAAAGTTCTCAAGGGTGAAAAAATAAAGTAGAACACAATCTGCAGGCTGAAGAATAAGTATTGATCAATGGAATAAGAAAGATTGTTACTCCAGAAATTGTTTAGTTCTCCTTATGGAGTCTTAATTGAGAACGGATTGAATAAGAACGTATTTCCACTGCAGCTTCTTTAAGGCACAACTCTTCCCATTGGGTAAGAAAACTGATTTTTCGGTTTTTCTGCAGAAACCATTACTATCCTTGTTCAGCATTCCTATCCATCTAAAGGGCCAAATAGAGGTCACCTTTCTACAGGGCACTTTGTACAAACAACTCTGAGTAGCAAATTGTGTTAAAAGATTGACATTTGGGCTTCACTGAGAAACTTTCTGATTCAGTTCAGATAAAGAACAACTTGAATAATAACAATATTTTTTTTGCTTCTAACTCCAACCAAAATCAGATTTCTTTACCAGGGTAAAGAATAATGAAAAATATTTTTCTCTCGGTTATACGAAGTGTTTTGGTTCAAGTTTGAATTTTTGATTTAAAGTTCAAGTCAGTTCTTGTTTTAACAGCACTGTTTCTCCTAGGTGTAATCCCATTGATTCCTATGTGTCCAGGAAGCACAGGCAAATCCCATAAAGCTCACTAAAAGTCAAAATGACCAAGAGAAGCTTTTGAACCTCCCTCCTCATAAAAAGGATTTTAGCTTTCTTCTCCTTGCATCTTATAATTTTTATATATATGCAATATTCCACATGTCTTCCTGTGTAACTGTCATCCAGTATTCATACAGCTGCATAGTATCTTCCCACTCTGTGCATTCTACAATGAAAATTACATTTCAATAAATCAATACCATATTTTAGGCAAAGTTTCAACTCCCAGGATAAGCCAGCATGTCCCACTTAGTGTAAGAGCTGATTGACTGCTGGCAATAGGTTAGGAATTAGTGAAATCAGTTTTAAAATTACATGAATTAGCAAAATTAATATACTCCCAATGCACAAGTCTCTCATAGCTCTATTTTCTGAAGCCCCTAATACAAAAAAACATAAAATATATTTGATACATCTGGCATTTAGGAACACAAATATATCAGAATGCATCAAGTAAGTTATTAGATCTATTTTTCTCCTAAACAAGAGGATTATTTTTTGCATTCCTATGATATAAACACTGGGGTTTTTTTGTCCTCTTATTTTTTTATCCAGAAAATACATCAGAAACATAGGTGATTAGGCCTGGAGGCAGAATTAGTCTTAACAGAAAAGCATTTTAAAAATCAGGAATTACAAATTAAAAAAGGAACTTTATGTAACAGTTCCTTTAATGGGTTAGGTAATACTCTTGTGTGGTTTTATATGTAGATGGAATAAATGCTACAAGAAACTGATAAACCAGATGCATTCATAATTGCTAATGTAGTCAGTTTATGCAAGTATTTGCTCTGTACATCTATTACACTGCTTCAGAGTAAAGCTGCAGTGATGTTTTATATGAACAAAACCAAAGTTATCTGATATTTAAATCCTGTGCAAATCAATTTTTAAATTAGTCAGATGAGAGAGAATTTCTATTTGCTGATGTTGTTAAAAACACCCATATTAAATTTAACCTAGTTTAAAAGTGGCTAACAAGACACTAAAGTAATTTCATAGTGGGTTTTATTGTAATATGTTGTATTTAAATGTTTGTAAACTTTTCTAGGTAAAGATATAGCATATAATTCTGTGGGTAAAAGATATTAATTTTTGTGGTAGTCTATATACATCTGCCCATTTGCCTACTGCTGATCCAGGAAGGAATCCATATTTTTTGTCAATGTTGCATTCGGTAGTGAAGGTCTTCCCTTTGTTCCTCCAACAGTTGCTGACTCATTCTCACATTGTCTGTGAGAATGTACATTGCTGTTCCTCCATCTCCTTTGGAAAAAAAACAAATGTCTTTAGCTTTATGCAGGACTGCTGAAAGAGGACCAAACACTGAAACTGGGAATGGACACCCCCATAGAAAAACAGCCTGGTTTTCTTCCTCTCTTCCTTTGACATATACTGCTTAATACATGTGTCTTGTGTTCTATGGCACACCAACTGAAAATAATTTTCTTCCTTTGGGTGTCAGTGTGTAAATGATTTCTAGGATAAAAGCTACACATTGTGGATAAGCGCATAAAAGATTAAAGAGGTGAGCTCTGCTCATTCTCAACACTTCTATCTCAACGTGGTGGGAAAGCCTTCCTGGGAAGATGACATCTGACATCTCCTTTGTGGACAACTCCAGATACAGAAGTGGCATCTGGGCCCTGACTAGCCATACCAATGCAAGTGCTTAGCCCTGTGATGAACCAGGCCTTTGTGCTGCAGTTTCAGAATACAGATATTGGCACCCCACTTTGAAAATATTGCTCTGTGTATACTGGAGTAGAAAAGAGGAATGGTCATTGCATGTAATTATGGGAAGTAACTGTGAAAAGGCTTAGCATTTATTTCCACAAATATGAAAAGCCATGCTGTAATTACATGGTTACAGTGATATTTAAGTTTCAGATTGAGTAGAGCCATTGTATAAACACTACCAGTAAGTCTTCATTGATCAAATTGTTGTACATATGTTGTTCTGAAACCTTGATGATTAAAAGCAAAAGTAGGTCTGCACAAAACTGCAGGCACTGCCTGTCCAGGGAATGTTTACAATATACTCTGCTGTTCTCCAGATTCTGAATTTTGTGGTAAGAGTCCCTGAGCTGGTTGTCACTTCTAATTAAGAAACAGTGCCTTGATAAAAATATATGCCAGCCTCCAGAAAATCTGTACATAGAAGAATGAACCATATCTCTACAAACCTGATGAATATCTGTTTCTTGTTAGGTTAATCATTTACTCCCTTTTCTCCTTTTTAACTTAAGGAGCTAGCAAATGCATTTAGCAATACAGACATTGATCAACAGTTATACTCTAGTATTATTTTGCAGGAATCAAGGAAAAAATACTAACTGTTTATAAATAGATATATTTGGATGGGGTCATTTAAGGAATATAAGTTTTTATTGTCTTTCTATCATATACCACTGAATAGATAATATCTGAACTTCCTTTTTTTTTTTTCACCTTTCTAGATATGATCAGTCCTCTTATATAACATTGGAAAGCACTTTTAAAAGTTCCATTAAAAGTATTTGCCCTTATAATTGTGCTTGTCTTATCCCAGCCATAATTAGTAAGACAACAGAAGCCAGAAGCATATAGTCCTACCTAGTGCACTCATTATCGATGCAGTCTTAGCACATTAGCACCAGGACACTGATCACAGAAAACAATTGTATCTTTTTTGAGTATGGTTATAATACTACCCTTCACTTCTGTTACTCATCAGTAAATCTGTCCCAGAAAGTAATGTGGGTTATAATCCATCTCTTAACCTGCGCCCACTTGATGGTCCTCTCAGAGCAGATGGCAGTTTACAAAAATACCTGCCTAAATTTTCCTTTAGCTCCCTCTTTGTGTTCTTCGTTCCTGTGAAGTAAAATTTGCTCTGTGCTCAAAATTTACATTTTTTTTTTTTTTTCACAGAGGTGCTTCTTTCCTATCTTACCCTTAGCTTACTAATAGTATATAAATATCACATATTTGTTTTTCTCCTCTTGAAGATTATTCAGATGATGGAGGCTCTGCTACACTCTTCCCTGCCTCACCCACACTTCTTTACATGTTACAAAATGCAGGTTCCTTCTCTTACAGATTTTAGTGTCACTCTTCAAATGGTCAATGTGGAAGCCTGAGCCCACACAATCTGCACAGAGCCAAAGACATCGTCTTCACAATGAAACCCTTCCCTGACAACATACCAATGACACATCCTACTCTTACAGCAGGACATAATATAAGCTCCGTGTCTTCCATCTGTAAAAATAACAGAGAATACCAAGGAACTATCATTGGTTTTTTAAAGCCTCACTCTTGGAACAGATATCTCTTGCTGACTGAACAGTCATGGATAAGAATGACATTTTAGCTGTTGTCTCAAATACTCACTTTAATCACTTTTTGTATGCTTGCCAGATGACTTTTCCTTGAATTCAGCTAAATATGAAACAAACAAACAAATGATGTTGCAGTTCAGCTGTTTGTTCAGACAGATTCCTCCCACTACCTGACTGAATATGCTAGCTGGAAAGCAACAGTCATTCAATGTATTATGCCAAATGATCAGAGTTTCATATCAATGCTTTTTGCTATGATACACTATGTTTACCAAGAACCAGACTGATCATGTTTTGGGTATGTGCTGAAAAATATCTAGAGTGGGACAGACTGAGGTAATCTAGAGTTATAACAATGAAAACCTCTAATCAACTGCTTTCCAAATTCTGCATGTGCTTTATTTTTTGGGTTTAAAATTCAGGCGACTAACAAGTGTCTTTTCACACATCCATTCTTGATGGGGCAAAGCACTGAGTTCATTCCTGAAATCTAGTTTTATTCCCTAAATAAAGCATTCTTTATGATAATGCTCCCTTAAGGAGATGTACTGCTAGGGCATACATAGGGGAAGTTGGGACTTTTCACATACTGCAGCTGCATCCACCACTTCCATGTAAAGAGGAGTTGGAGGTGATGGAGCTTCATTAATGAAGCTTAGTGGTTCAGACAGTTGGTTGGAGCTGGGAGATCACTAGAGCTGCAGGTATACCCTTGTTTAGAGCATCACCTGACCCTCTAAGCCCACATCAGGGTACAGGGCCAGCAGGGCAAGTCCACAGGGAAAGCACAGACAAGAGGCTAGGTGGTCTGGGAAAGGGCTGTTTACTCACCCACAGGATTCCATAGAATCATAGAATGTTTTAGGCTGGAAGGGACCTCTAGAGGTCATCTGGTCCAACCTCCCTACACAAGTAGGGA
>JANHGN010024102.1:18523-38993 GCA_024605025.1 Megaceryle maxima
GCCTTCTGGGCTGCAATTGCACCTTGGTGGCTCATATCCGGTCTTTTATCCACCCGCACCCCTAGGTCCCTTTCCACAGGACTGCTCTCCAGTATATCCTCTCCCAGCCTATACTGACAATGCTGGTTACCCCTGCACAGGTGCAGGACCCTGCACTTGGCCTTGTTGAACCTCATAAGATTCATCTGGGCCCACATCTCCAGTCTATCCAGGTCCTCCTGGATAGCATCCTGTCCTTCTGGCATATCAACTGCACTTGCAGCTTGGTATCATCTGCAGACTTGCTGAGGGTGCACTCAATGCCACTGTAAATATCATTAATGAAGATATTAAACAACACTGGTCCCAGCACAGAACCCTGAGGGACACTACTTGTCACCTTCCTCCATCTGGACATAGAGCCATTGCCCATCACTCTCTAGATGCGACCACGTAGCCAGTTCTCTATCCACTGAACAGTCCACCGATTGAGCCTGTAATTCTCCAACTTACAGATAAGGATGTTGTGGGGGACCCTGTCAAAGGCCGTGCAGAAGTCCAGATAGAAAACATCCATAGGTCTGACCTTGTTGACTGATGCAGTCACTTCATTGTAGAAGGCCACTAGATTGGTTGGGCAGGACTCGCCCCTAGAAATCCATGCTGACTACCTAGGATTACCTCCCTGTCCTCCATGTGCCTTAGCATATCCTCCAGGAGGGTCTGTTCCATCATCTTCCCAGGCACAGAGTTGAGGCTGACAGGGCAGTAGTTCCCAGGGTCATCTTTTTTAGCCTTTTTTAAGATGGGCATAATGTTACCCTTTTTCTAGTTGCTTTCTCCCATCCCCCAGAGCTTGAGTTGGGCACACTGAGCTGTGGTTGGCAATGGCCAACCACATGTGGATGTGGTGTGGTTGGTTGCAGGCAGGGCTGTGCCCAAGACAATGACAACATAGCTCAGGTCAAGAGACTTTACCCCAGTCTGAGCTGAAATAGGCAACATTGGCCCCAAGATGGCCATATTAGTGCCTTCGGGGTCAGGAGAGAATTTTTGGCAGTTTAGAAGCTGTGTCCAAGCTGTTTGACATACACCTTAAATGTATGTCAGATGATAGCACCACATGCAGGCACAAGGTGGAGCAGGAAGTAAAAGGGACATCTTGCTCCCTTTCCCCATCTTTCCCTCCATTGCTGTACTCTGACATTACTCCAGGAACTTCTGCACCACCAGCAGGCAGCTCAGCTCAACCCATTGGTCCAGGACTCATGAGAATACCAGGAGAAGCACAGGAAACTCAACAGGAAGGTTTTGCAAACATTTGGACATCTATCTGCAGATGAATTTTACATTGTTCTGGGTCCAACAGCCAAGAATTGGCATCTGCAACACTAGTCCTAGGCACCTGAGTCCTTTTGGGAGCTTGTCTACAGCTATTTCCAGAAAGATAAATGGGGAGCAGAATAGTCAAGACATTCAGCCACCAGTGACATATGGACATAGTGATTACAGTGTCTTTCCTTTTCCAAAATGAAACTAAGAAGTGGGTGTTTTGCTTATTTTCATAAACCTTGACTTTCACTTTGAAAAAGTATTAATTGTGCATTTTCTGTGCACAACTATTCATGTAGCTGAACTTGGGATGGATAACCAAACTAATGTAAACTGAATCCATATCTAAGAACTAGAAAGACTGTTTCTGTACACATTACTGTTCAAAGTGTACATATTGACAAATTGTTAAATAAGTAAAATTATTTTTCTTTTCCACACACACACACAAAATTTAAAAAAAAAAGGAAATCTACAGTTAATTGGCTACCTCTGAGTATAATTTTAGCTTTTATCTGTAATTGAAATTCACAGTCTAAAAAACTCCATCCAGCAGGAAAATTAGTCATTTATAAATATGTTGCACTGTTACACTCTTTTAGGAAATGGTGCATTTTTTAGTGTATCATGGACTCTCATTTCATTATTGGGAGCCAATTTCTGGTTTATCCTGCCTCTAGTGCAGAGAGAAATCCCACTAGCAGAGAAAAGCACCCTTCATTCTTATACAAAACACAATATGAAAGCCTTCATCTTCTCCAATGTACTTTGTCAGACTATACCTAAAGTCAGTTATTTTTAAAGTTACACAAGAGCCAGATTCTGAGGTCTACTCTCATAAATTTATTAAACAGAATTTTAACACTGATGTATGTATCTAATATGAACAGCTTGGGGTTTAAACTGTAAATGTAAAATACTTACAGCAATGTTCTCAGCAAACAATTCCTTGCTAATCTACAGGTAGAAATGTATTCATATAAAATGGCTGTTGAATAATTTCAGGGAATGGAAAAATTCTGGGAAGTAATCTTTGCTTACAATTAATGAACATTAGAAAGCTTTGTATTTATGAACAGATTTCTTTGTTGCAAATAATTCTCCTGGATCTAATCAAAAGATACCTATCTATTTTCAGACTATTTCAGGTGACAGTATACAAAGACAGGCCATTCCTTTTCCAGGCCCTTTTAAGAAGAATGATAGAGAGGTTTAATTTCAAAATATTGTTTAAATACTTGGACTTCTAAGGGAAAAAAAATATAGTGCTGTCATTCCCTTTTCCTGGCCTGCTTTATTTCCTTTGGGGTCTGTTTAGTGTCCTATGATCTTAATTCTCTTACATGGTGGGATTCAAGTTTATCAATAACCATCTGTAGCTGTCTTTCCATCTCATGGTCCAAATCTAGCTTCTCAAATGCTGGCCCCAATGTTTGCTGACTTACTTTCTTTCATTTGCCGTTCTCATCGGGACTTCCATATTCAAAGATCAGGCAAAAAGTAATGTCTTTTATGTTTTCAAGGTCCAGAAAGATATTCCTCCCCCCAGCATTCTCAGTTTCATCTGAATACATGGAAAGGAGTCTTAATTTTATAGAAGAGTTATCTAGACAGTGATTCACTTGAACCAAATAGGTCCTAAAATTTTTAGCAAATATAACATCTACTGGTTTGACACACGCTTGTTTGTTGTGAAATTATTAACCATTTTGTACTGTGAATAGAGCTCAGAAATTAAAAAACCTACAACCATTATAAATGTAACCCGTTGGTGAATGCATTCTGGTCTCTCTTCCCAACCCACAGAGCAAATGTATCTATTATCTCCCCAGCAAGGTAGCTCTGGGAAAGGTGGGAATTCAGTGGGCTTCTTGCCAGTTTACAATTGCTGAAAGATCATTTACAAGAACAGGACACATTATAGTCTCTGTTTGCATGAGCGTCCCAAGGCTGTTAGGCTGCTCTCTGATGTCTTTTTCATGTACCTCATCTTCCTTTGACCTTACTGGGATTCAACACTGCAACACATTTTCTGTGCATAGAAATATACTTCCTGAGTGTTATGATGGCATAGCTTACAAAGAATGATGTCATTATACACTTTACTGTTCCTCCTTTTCCAAGACCACCACCAAGAGCTTTTACAGACACTTCACCCGGTTTAATGTGGGCACATACAAATGCAGTCCCTGACCAGACTTCACATAGATTTCTAAAACAGATCACCTTTTCTCCACCACAAAATGTACTTGTCTCAGCAAAATAATAACTTCAGCCTAAATTCCTATTTAGCTTTTCAACTTTCCCTGTCCACATGCAGCTTCCAGTTTGCTCTCCTAACCATGAGGCCACCGTCTGATCTAAGTTAACCTATGTTGGTTTTTCTGCTTAAAGATAAACTTTACTCCAAAATACTGTCAGCTTCTGCATTGGGCCAAAGTCCCATAGTCACGTCTGTCCAGTACAAGAGCTGAACAAACACGATCTGAAGCAGAAGTCTCATTTTTATCAAATTAGCCAATGAACACAATGCAGAGGTATATACCTTTATACAGCATTAAGCCATATGACCCCATCCATCAGCCAACCACCCACACAGCTGCAGAAAAGAGCCTGGATGCCTTAAAATCAGATTTGCTCTGTTTGCCCAAACCACAGTCTTGGGGTGTTGCTTATGCCTTGAGGAATGATATCGCAAAGTATGTACACCTTACCTTATCTTACCTGGTGACGATTAAGGCTGAGTGACTGATGTTCTGAATCCTCACATCATTGCATGCATTTGGGAGCGTTAGAGAAGAACTGGGGTCATAAGACCTTGATGAAAGTGTACCTCATGAAGCTTGAGAAAAGCCTATGATAAAGTTACATGTCCAGGCAAACTGTCTTTCATGTGCCTTCAGTCTAATGCTTGCACTCTTCTATCAATTTATCATAAAACTGAACGTATTCACAGAAATAAAAAGTGAAGCTACTTCAATTTTTGGGGAAAAGGAAAAGGTCCATTCACATGTATAACAGTGAGTTTGGTGAAAGGTGTCAGTGGTAGTAGGAAATGCAGAAATTATTAATATGCAAATTCATATTTCCAAAATTCAAATTCCAAATTGTTAGGCAGAATGTAGATAGCGTTGAAAAATTAACTGTAGTATAAGAAGTATTAATTAAGGTTTAAAGATGCAGAAATCTGTGAACATGTTTTGTGACAGGCCAGTAAAATTAATTACAACTGTCTAAAAAAAAAAAAAAATCTATCTATAAAGTAATTCCCAGCTTTCTTTTAGGACTCTAATTCCAGCTACTGTAGTACAGAAATGTCAATGTGGGTTTCTGGCTAAGAACCCAGGTCAGGATCCTGGCTTCAATCTATGTTGCTGGTACTCTTTGGACTGCACCTCAGGAACAAAACTTGGGCACTTAGTTGCCACAGAATAGTTTTGGGCACCTTCTGGTACTTGACTGTCCAGCCTAGGACAACTTTCCTTACTGGCTTTTTGTTAAATCTTACTCAATCCAATAACTGTTGCCATTGAAATTCACCATGTGCTTTACTCCTGATACTGCTATGCCAATCTTAGTCCCTATCAGACTGAACTTTTATGCCAGTCTACAATTACTTCCATCCTAACACCATAATACTAAGTCTTCCACGTGCTTTCCATGGCAAAATCAACTGGCTTTCTTTCAAGCTATCCAAGACTAATCTCAGAGTCTCTTAGGAAAAACAGATGATTGGGGTTTTATTTTCCCCTTCAGTTTCTTTGCATATGTCCCAAGAAGTACACAGGAAAACTGAACAGAAACTTACTTGGGAAATTCTGTCCAGATTTTTCTACTTTGGACTGATCCATACCCAGTTATTTCATGTTCAGAATAGTTATGTGTAGGAGCCATACAAGACTGGATGATGGTCAGTACAGATGGGTTACTTTTTTAATTTAACCAAAATTTAACAGATATATAAAATTTATTGAAGAGTCAGTATTTGGATAGGAGCAATAAAATTCAAAACCCTAATGCATTGCCAAATTTTCAGTCCCTCCTTCAAAGAAAAGCACAGGAGGGTTTTTAATGAAAGCTTGTATAAGTTGTTCTTACCATAGTCAAAGTAACATATTTTTTTCCTGATTCCTGAATGATCTGATGATACTTGCCTAAAAATCATTGTGTGCCAGACACCCAGCAAAGAATATTTCAGCCCAAATGCCTCAAATCTGGCAGTCATAAGCAACTGAGAACTTGATTCTACAAATGGAAGTGTCAGCCAAACTGAAGAGTGGAAACCACCATCAGTTCCCTTTCTAAGAATTACTAAAGCAATTTTTTTCACACTCTCCATTCACAGGCTAGCTGTATGATACTGAGATTCAACTTTATTTTAAAGTAATTTATATTTAAATAGCTGCCTTCTACTGTTTCAGTCTTGAAAGCAACATTAAGTTTAGTTAGTTGGGAAAAGCTATTGGATTAATTTACAGTCCAACAACATTTAAATCAAATTATGTCAAATGTTTGGATTCAATCACTTGGATTCAATAACATGATTTAGAGCATGCTTGGGATGAAATGAATAATCCAAAACCAATTTGATTAAGCTAAAACTGTTTAAGGATTAGTGATTGGTATTTGCATAGGAATATTAGATATAGGAATTATTTTTACCACACATATTTAAATTCTATTAGCAGATTTTTTAATGAACTAGCTCTCACTGAAAAGATTAAATTAGAAAATAAATATATACAATTATCTTTGCATACCCATTTGTTGCTCTGAATGTCTTACTGTAGGTCCAGACATTCTAAGAAATATTAACCTCTAGAAAACACAAAGATAATTTAATACATCAGCATGTATCAAATGCAACACTGAAAATATGCCATCTACATTTTAGTTCCCATTACATACAAATACAAATATACAAATATAGAAACTATATACATACACATATTCAGTTTATTCAAATACAGAAAAGTGAGTTATATTAGATTGTGGATGAAGCACTGAGATCTTGTTATAAAAGTGTAAAAGTCTAGGGTCATTTTTGGAAAAAAGACTCACTGACAGCACTACTAATTTACTACTAATCTACTACTAATCTAAATGCAGTATTTTAAGTCCACTGATCTGACAGTAGGTGTTCTTTAAATGTCATATAAGTAGCACCCATCCAAAGTAAGATAATTTTCGACATGTGGCCCAAATACACTGCATCATGGATGCTGTACCTTCAGAATAAAAGCTAGTATAAGCTAGGGTGAAGCTTCTAGCTTCGTGAGTCAGCTAGAAAGTAATGTAAGGTACAAGAGGGGAAAATTGCTAGCCTCATGTGAAGGTGGGAAGACACTGTTGCCTTTTGAAGGCAAGGCATCTGAAAATCAATTGAGGGAAGAGAAATAAAGAGATAGGAAAAAAATAGAGGCAGTGAAACAGCATAAACCTACAAAGTTTTCTTCTCCTTTTAACTGTTATATGGCCTCTGTATTTACTGAGATCAGGCTATAAATCTTCATTTTATAAGTAATTATCCAGCCCAATGAAGGCATGAAAATGTGTGGCAAAACTGAAAAATACCCCCAAGATTACTGAAGTGATACCTGGAAAGCACTTTTGACAATAATCCTCAGATTCTCATGGACAGCACGTAGGACTCAGGGTGTGTATTGAGTATAAGCAGCAAGGTTTCAGTCGTAGGGGGCAGGCTGGGGGGTCTGAAGGGGTGGCCTCCATGGGAAAAGGTCAGGGTCCATCCTGTGCTACATAGAGCCTGTTTCAACCTGTGGCAATAACAGAAAGGGCAGAGAGGTGCTCAGACTGGGACTGAGTTTTGTAAGTGAAAAGGTGTTTTAAGTGGTTTGGGGTTTGTTTTTTTTTTCCCAATACCCTAATCAGTAATTAAATATTTAGGTGAATTGAAATTAAATGAAATTAAAATCCCCAGATGGAGTCTGTTTTGTCTATGTCAATACTTGCCAAGTGATTTCTCTGCCTTTATTTCAATCCAAAATTTTCTCACTCTTGCTCTTCCTATTTTCTCCTCCATCCTACTGGACAATGCAGGGCAGTGAGCAGCTGGTTGGATGCTAGGCTACCAGCCAGTGCCACCCTAGCAAAGGATGCTATTACAAATATCAGTTCCCAGACAGAACAAGCATCAGTCAGCCACAGTCTCCAAATAAAGAATGTCAGTAGCAGGGAAAATGGGCTCCAGAAGGCATATTCCTTCACTATCACCCTTCCTCCAAAAACTTCAGACCTGAACCTCCTCATTCTTTTAGTTACATTTGTTACTGTTATCATTAATGATTACTTGTACATTATGCCAAGGCCACTTCTCTGCAACTTTGAGGACTAGGAATAGCCTTGGTTTTTTGGGGGGTTTTGTTTGTTTGTTTGTTTTTGTTGTTGTTGGTTGGTTGGTTTTGTTTGGTTGGTTTTTTTGGTGTGTGTTTTTTGTTTTGGTTTGTTTGTTTTTGTGGAGTTTTTTTGTTTTGCTTTGTTTTTTGTTTGCTTGGTTGGTTTGGTTTTGGGGTTTTTTATGTTTGGTTGGTTGGCTTTTTTTGTTTGTTTTTGGGGGTTTTGTTTGTTTTTGGTTTTGTTTGTTTGTTTTAAATATGATCTTTATTAATGAGGAAGATGGGAAAAAAACCCAACTGACTTTAGATATCTACTGTATTTCATGTGCATGGGATAAAATAGACACAGATGAACTTCTAATGTTCTTGTAAAATGTAAAGTTGTAAGCATTTCTGAATAAAACTGATTTTGACTGTAACATGGCATTAAAAAGGAAACATCTTCAAAGACAAAATTAAGGTCTATTTAGCTATTTGAAAGTCTTTTTCTGTATTGCTCATTACCTTCCATATGTATAAAAGGCAGTTTATTTACTAATATATAGAGCATTTATGACATTTTATGCTTTATAATAAAATAAAGGCTAATATTTGGGCACTTCTACAGCATGTAAGCAGTACAGCAGTGCAGAAACTTCAAAGAAAGCTGAGGCCATGTCTGCTCCAGAACCAGAAAGCTGTTTCAGCACATCTTTGCACCTCAGCAGGTAACTTACAGAGATTCAGGCAGATACACTGCTATAGGGACCAAAATACTACTCTTTGCACTGTTGCATGGACTTCCAAGATCCATTGGTTATTTTCTGAGTTATTTCTACATAGTACTCCATTTTGCAGTATAAACAGGTCTGAGAATGCCCCTAGTGAGCAATGGACCAGTGGAGTACCCCAACCTCTTATTCAGTGCAAAGTGTGGCCTCTCTGCTATCAACAGGAGATGGAAGTTTTCACAGGTGCTGTTCTCAGCAAAATGCAGAGCTAAACTACATAGTAAATCACCTTGTACAGAAGAGTTGTCTTGATGTATGTTTTGGAAAGCAGTAAAGAAGCCTAAAAATCACACAACCCCATTTCCATCCAGCAGTGAATCAAATGTTTCACTGAAGCATATCTGAGTGCTGGGCTGTAAGGAAATAGCTCAGACTGCATACAGTTCAAATCCAGTGTGATTAATTTACCTGCTTTTTCTTTTTCAATATGGTAAACAGAATGACTTATCTAGATAATATATGCAGCCACAATCTGTGTTATCACCAGAAAACATTAAACAAGAATATATTTTGTGTTTTACTTTTATAAAAAATTGCCCTAGTGTCTTGCTGTACATATGATGTTTTATACAGAACAAATAGCTATGATTAAGGAACAAATGGTTTCTGCTTAATTTAGTTTTAAGGCTGATCACTCTTTTTTTATTATTGCATGAATTTTCCTGAGCTGAAATTTGCAAAAATAATCAATGGGCACTGTACAAAATAGGTGGTTTTCTTTCTGTGGTGTTATATTGCTATTTAGAATCGTGCACATAAAAGACAAATAACATTTTTAACATCAGAAGCATTAGAGAATTTCCATCTCCCTCCTTTTTTAAAAAAGCTGCCTGCTGTTTGCATAGTTCATATATAGTAATATGAAATACAGGCAAAAGTGCTGAAATATCTTTGAATCTCAAAAGACAATCTATAAGTTTATTCAGCATGATTTGAACTGAGAATGGGCCTTGAGCACTGCAATGCAGATCCTCAGCAGAACTTCCCAATCATTTCAGTTCCACTTGTATTGAAGTCTTGACTTGTACCTTGAGTTGGATAGGCATCAGCTCCAGACACCAACCCTGTGGTGTCTTCCCAGTAGTGAAGATGCATACTTTTACCATTTACTCAATGTGTGGCCTCCCCATCCACTCCTCACCATCCTTTCCTATTATCATGATATCTTGCTGTAAGTTTTTTGCACCAGACAGTAGGTTGAAGTCAAATCACATTCCTAGAAATATCAGATCAGTTACTACCAGTTCCTAACTAATACAACAGGTCATATTTAATTTTAATGGCTTCCAGGCTAAGAAACAAACCATGCTCATATGACAAAGCTGCATTTATAGTTAATGTGGAAAGCCATGTTTTTCTGATGCTACCTGGAAATTTCTAAAGATGAACATTCAAGACAGAGTTGTTATATTGATTGACAGGTAACTCAGTGACCTTCAGTTATGTAAACCACTAAAACCTTCTAGTTACATAGAGTAGAAGAAAACATAGCCCTATGATTTTCTTCCCTTGTTTTGTAAGATCTTCGAAAAGGACCAGTAATTAATATATCTGGAATACAAAGTTTAGTAAAGTTAAGAGCTTTGATTCAGTAATTTTTGCTTATTTATAAGTGAAAATTCTAGAAAAATAATGCAATGGTAACTATGATGCTAAAAATTCTCCTGATGAATAGCAGCAAAGTAAAGGATTATAGCTTAAGAGTACTACACCAATCAGTTGCAAGGAGAAAGCTACATTAGTAAGGCACAAAACAACCAAACTGAAGTTACGAATTTTAGTTGCTACACAATTAAAAGAATGAATCACTAAAAAGGCACATTGAAAAAAAAACTTTTCTATAAAAATTAAACTTACTAGAAAGTAGCACTCATGAAAAAAACCAAACAAAAAAACCCCAAACAAAACCAACCAAACAAAAAACCCCATCAAACAACAAACCGTCCTAGTTTTTCCTATTTATCAATCTCATTTCAATATCAGTATCAATAAATGACTACGAAAAAACATTCTAAGTATGTTCCATAGAGATTCACTAATGCTTCAGAACAAAATCTAACTAAATTCTTACCTCTTTTGTGATGTTACTGCTCATTTTCTTTGCATTGTCTCATCAGGAACATCAGGTCTTTATGAGGATAATTTCCACATAGGAGACTTCAGGTATGTTTCTGAAACACATATAGTAAACTCCTTAAGAGAATTATCTGTTATTAGAGACAGAAGAAAACCGTAGTTCAAATTAAATTCAAAGTGATCAGTCCTTCTGCTATAAATATCTCTTGTAACATTCTACAGTGCTCTGGTAGTATTCTATTCTTCTAGGAAGAAGAGTCTAATCATCAGCCCCATAAATCAGCATAGTGCTAATGGAGACAATGGGACTCTGCTGATTTATAATGAGATAGAGTCAGGCCTAAAGCTTCTATCATGTTCTGTTCTGGATCGATAGCCAGAAAAATGTAAAGGAGCAGAAAAACACTTTGTAATGTAATTTAGCATAAAGGAGAGGACAAAAAGTGTTGTGTTTACTCATTTACAGTGCTAGTTTTCTTAATATTTGAAACAGTATTTAGGCTTGATACTTGTCTGGGGGAAATTGTAATTTAAAATGCCAAGCTCCCAGCTAGTACATAACTCACAAACCTAAGTCACGGATGTATTTTTTGTTAGTCACAGTACAAGTCTAAGACATTTGAGTTACTTAAGTCATGTGCCAGTGCTACAGGGCTCAGATGATTTTCCATCCCAGCCCCCACATCATCAGTTGGCATCACTCAGCCATCATCAAAACTGCTGTCAGAACTGACACTGCAATCTGCAGCAACAGATGTAAGAGTCTGAGACAGAGCTATCTGTAGTGTAAAGGTCTACCTATTCACCTTTAAAAATGTCAAAACTGGCATACTCTAGTATTTAGCTTTGCTTGACAGCTCCTGCAGCATCAGAGACTGTTTAAACAATTCCAAAAAAGACTAATCATTGACATCCATTCGTTGCACTAAATACTGAGTGATGTTTGCTTATGTGTCTTTAAAATATCTTAACTATATGCATTTTCCTGTATTTTCTATAATCTGTTATCATCCAAATTAACTTTTATTAGGGATGATTCTCAGAAGACTGCAGTTTTGGACTGACCAGTTTCCAAATTTTGTCACCTGAATTCCTCATATGAGGAAAGAGAAGAAAAGAAACAAAAGGATAACCTATCTTTTTGAGAATTTATTTTAAGGAACTATATTCTCAATTCTTTTCTCATTTCATGCTTATAAATCAAAAGCACTCTAAATTCACTGATGTCAGTGGAACTATGCTAGCAAAAAAAAAAAAAAGGTGAGAAAAAAATGAGCACCTGCGGATAGCGTTATTTTTCACCTGGTTATTAGCACATATGGACAGTCCAGTACAGAAGGATCAGTGTTATGTGCAATCAGTTAACCCTCAAAACAGATTGAAAAGCAGTTAGAGTGATGTATAGTGCTAATTATGGAAAGAAGGTTAACTAAGATTGGGAGACATATTTTAGTTAACTTCTGAAATGTTTTAAATTGTTAAATTATGGCCTTGTTAATGCAGTTACATTGTCTTGTCTATGATGCTACTGTTCCTACCATGGAAGAATGAAAACATTTCTTTTTTGAGGGACAAAATGCTCATCTAATTTACATTAGCATAAATCCAGATAAATTCACTGACATCAGAACACTTTCAAACTACAATGTGGCTCATTTCTGGCTCATTTTCTATTTTTTTGTAACTCAGGATGGTAACAGCTTGTTAGAGCCCTCAGTTGCTATTTCTCTGTAATCTCGTCTCACTTGTCAAAGATTGTCTCCTTTTCTTTTTTTTTTTATTTTTATTTTTTTTTATTTCCCCACACTGGTTCTTTCTGCTAGGAATAGATCCTTCTTGCTGTAAAATTGCAATCATTTATTATTTTCTGATATTCCCTCACTTGCTGGTTTTTCACCACCAGCTTCATGTATTAACTTTGCTAGCAAAATTTTTCATTACCTGTTGGTGAACTCTTATTTTTGAGGCAGAATGTTCAGAATGTCCTAAGACTCTTTGTTGTTAACTGTGTCTTTTTAAGAATCGCATTTCAGAGATTTATTATCCTTAGATTTAGTTTTAAATTTTGCCTACTGCTATTCTGAAAGACTACTTAAGGTCTATTCTTGCCATCTTTTTCCATCTTCAAATCTGTTTAAAAATAACAGAACTGCTGAGATTTTACCACCTTTTGTTATCAGGATTTTTTATGTTTGTGGTTTTTTTATTTAAAGCCAAAATGTTATTAGTACCATTTAGAACAGTATCCTTCCATTCGGTAATAACTTTAATTTTATCTGTTTGCTTGTAGATAACAGTATGGCATATGTATAATCCCTTTGAGAGGAAGGTAATTGAAGCATCTGAATAATATTATTACTGAGTTTGAGACAGATATATCTATAACGTCAGTCTAGCATATAATTGTAAAGTAGTATAGTTTATACTTATCAGCCTCCTTTTGATGACTCTTCATCCATGTGAACATTTTCAGACATACGAACAGAGCCAGTGCTATGGTGGAGTAGCTCATGTTCACAGTGCGTTTAAATGGGAACCTGGGTTTAGTTCTAGATGGACTTATATGTGTAATATATTACCATAGTTATCAGACTTTTTCTTAATATATGCATCTCTTGTGCTGAATTAATTACCATTTAAAAAGTTAAATAGCAAAAGCCTTATCCTTTAGTGAACCTCAGATTCCCCTCATGTCTCCCCAACAACTACACTAAGGATCAGAGGTATATTCTGTGTATTTCCTGATATTAATTGAAATATTCAATTACTCCAGCTTGGTTGCCTAATTTGTGTGATTTAATTACTTGGTATATTTTCTTCTTTCCTTTTATGTTATTAAATGTGGTGACAGAGTTGACTGTGTGTCAAGGCAAAGAGCATTAACACTCCTGAGGTATTTATATAGTTATAGTGAAAAATATAATTAGATGTTGTCAACAAAAAGAATTAAGTAGGCCAAAATATCTATCTCATCTCTGTATAACTCCATCAGACTAAATAATAACAACTGATCATTATCAAAATAATTTTTTGAAAAATTACACTTACTCAAAATTACATTTCTAATTTCTTGGTAAACAGTGCAATAATATATCCTCATTTTCAATAAATTTCTACTTTTCATAAACATGAGAGCATTTTTGGGGTTCAGTTCAGCTGAAAATCCCTGCTTCCAATTCCAATCATTGATTCTTAGCAGTGCAAGAATGTAGAGTTTCTCCCTTTAGGTCCTGCATTGGTTTACTAAAATTATGTATTACTGGAATTTTGTTAGCTGTCCTGAAGACAGAGCAAATCAAGCCTCACAGGTAGGACAAAAGAACCTAGTTCATTCTTTCTGATTTTTGGGAGATCTGAGTAAGGCAAGTTTATAAAAAGGAATCCCTTTTTGGGCATGTCTCGCACTTCAGCATTTTACATAACTTCTAAAGAGAAAGTGTTTTGAGATAAGGAGAATTATAGTGAACATGTAGTGTCCAGACCACATTCTTTCCTTTCTCACTGTCCTCTACCTCATCTCTAAGGAAAAACTGTTGAAAAAGAAAGAACAGAAGGATATTAAAATGATATTTTATTTAAATAGGTTGCTTTATTTAAAATTATATGTATATATTTCATTAGTGTTCATATTTATTTTGCAGACAAAATAATTTTAAACAAATAGCATTTTCACCCCAAATAGTTTATACTTTCTACTGCTTCTCTAAGAGCAACCTAAGTGATCAGTGATCAAGAAAGTATCTTGTACTCTCCTTACAGATTTGAGTTCTTTCTTGGTCTGGTATTTGGTCCATGGATTTTGGCATAATCTTATTTCAACTGTCCTTCAGGGTTTTTATGGTATTCATGTTGCTGAAGCTATTCTAGAAGGCCATGATCAAACCTGAATGCAGTTTTTTATATATCACACTCTCCTATCTCTTCAAGCCTCAGAATATGCATGAGAGATCAAGATTATAAATGCACATTGTGGAACAGATCATATCTGGTTTTTTTAAGGTAAGACTTTATCTATTATCTTCAGGAGAAAAATATATATTGAATAAGTGTGAACTCTTTTTTTCATTTGACTAATGCAGAAAGCTCATGTATAATTCACAACTGTTTGTTACTCTTCAATGGAAAATTCAATAAAAACTTAGTTAAAAGTAAAAAATGTAGTACCATAAAGCAGAAACAGAAGTGTAATCTCAGAAACACTCATATTATGTAAACTTATATTTGTGAGATTAATAATTAAGGCAAGCAGTAGAACTATTAAAACTGTGGGGGGTTTTTTCTAATGAAAGATTAAATTACCTGAAGAAAAGATAAACCACTTGGTCATCACCTTTATGCAGGAGCTTCAATTTCCATAACAGCCAAGAGACCGTGAAGGGATTTTATCATATTTCTGTGGTGCTCTCTCCAAAGTTCTGGATCTCCCTTCAGCATCAGCAGATGGGTGTTTGTAAGGGACATCCCAACCCTGCTGGGGCTCGGACTCCTACCACTTGCTCTTAGTGTTCACCATATCAGAAGACCCTTGTCTTGATGGAGTATGTTGAGACCAAAGCATGCCTCCTGCAGCCTGGCTGAGAGGCCACTGGGGCCATCAGTGTGGGGTCAAAGGTGGTGGCAGGGGGAGGCAGGAGCTCCATAACTGCCCTGGGACAGGGTCCATGCTCTGCTCAGCAAGCATGGCCCAGGCTGGGCAGTGGGCACCTGCATGGACCCCTGTGCCTGCCATGACCCCTTCCTCTGCAAGGCCTCCAGCCCTGCCCATCAGCCATCCAGGCAGGGACAGAACAGGCTATGGGGACAATCCCTGAGGGATGCTCTCCTGCCCCTGCAGAGCTGCTCACTCCCACTGCCATCTGTTCTCCCCTCCAGCATAGATGTTGTGCTGCTGGGCAGGAGTGGACCTGGAGATTTGTGGGCACAGAACTGAGAGGCCAGGGTTCTGTGCCCATAGGTTTTTTACTGGTGAGTTCCTCTGGGATCCCTCCCACTTTCTGAAAGGAGTTAGGAATTGTTTCTTTAATCAAAAGGGTGGTCAAACACTGGAGCAGGCTTCCTGGAGAGATGGTTGATGCCCCAAGCCTGTCAGTATTTAAGAGGCATTTGGACATTGCCCTTAGTTTAACTTTACATCAATCCTGAACTGGTCAGGCAATTGGACTGTGTGATCATTGTAGGTACCTTCAACTGAAATAGGTCTGTTCTATTCTATTCCATTTCTTAGTGTCAGCAATAACAAATTTCATGTCTATGGTATTGTCACGAAAGGCATTTTTCCAACCTAGCCCACAGCTTCGGTGAACAGAAATTGCAGAATTGTTTCTTTATGGGACTGAACTCTACTGATAGTCCACAAACCCCACCCTTGCACAACAGAGAGTCAGAGTGTTGAACCTACGCTCCTCTGACCATTCATGCTGTTAGAGGAGGACAAACTTCAGTGTAGGATCTCTTTGCTTAGGGACTTGTTCACTTGTGGTCTGGCAATCACCAAAGATGGTCATATTGCAACTCCTGTGGTCTGTCCCAGTGATTAACCACCCTCCAGGTGAAGGGAGGTTTTCCCAGGTTCCCTATCAAGAACATTGCTTTGAAGGTGCTGGCAGAGGACATGCTGATTCTGCTGTGCTTTTTCAGGAAATGGTGGCATGGTCTGTTTCAAGGTTCAAGATCTAGAAGCAGACACGGAGGAAGGAGGCCAAGTCTGATGAGATCAGTGTCAGTCTTCCTCTGAGTTCTTTGCAAATTTGGTGAACTCTCAGTCTAAGACTAAAAAGTGACAGTGGTGAAAATGAGGAGAAATAAGATAATGTAAAAGATTTTGAAAAAGTAAAAATGGAGATACCTGGGAAAGGGTAAAAAAAGAATTATTAGTTAAAAAGTGCAATTGCATAAATTATTCCAATAACGTTCCTATAAAAGCCATCAGAGTAGTATCAGTAATATGCACATTTTATGAAGCAGGTGCTACTGAAATGATACTATAAATTGAACAGAAAGAATCAAATCATTTGCCAAGTGATTAAAGTATTGCAATTTATTATACTTTTAATGTAATATTTTTGTGGGATATGAATAAGTTTTACAACATGTAATATAGCAATTTCACTCCCTGCGATCAATACCAACTTAACTGTAATAGCCTGTTCTAAGATTTATTATAATTTTTTGCATCTCATACATAGATAAGGGTAGTTATGGGAAGAAAAATGGAATTGACTTGTTTTAAAAAAAATTAAGAGATTTTACTGAGGAAAGAATGCTCTTCCAATCTGCTTTACATTTCTGCATAAAGTCTACCTTTAGTGTTTCCTCTCTTGTTCCACTGAAGTTAATAGCAAAATTATCATTAACTTAAATGGAATAGTTTATGAATTTATACCCTAGGGTCTGATTTGTAACCTTTTGTGCCCTTAATACTACAAATATACCTGGATAGATAGATAGAGATATATATATATAAAATTAAATAGCACCATTACATTAACTTTCATTCTAGATCCATTTTTTTTTCTAGTATTCCACATTTGTATTCAATCTTAACTCTTACATTCATCATAAACACTGAAAATACACAACCTGAAACAAAACTACAGCCTTGAAAAGAATTGAACACATCTGTCAAAGGTTTAATGTGCTTTATTATCACTAATGTCAGTATAATTTGAAGATGTTGAATATCTCACACAATCAAGCTGTAATGTGGGATTGGATTGTCACCGTAACTTCTTGTGATTAATATCATGCTCTACAGAGAGTTTTGATGATTGATATAAGACTATTTAATCAGAAAATGAGGGTGACATCTCATAGTAATCAATTCTAGAAAAGAAACTTTGAGAAGGAAGGCTGATCAAGATCATGATACAATGCCATGTTTCTTTTTTTTTTTTTTAATGTAATATCAAGTTTTAAAATCCATCTGTGTTTTTATTAAAGAACCTGACTGCCATACATGTTATACTAAAGTTTTATACTATAAGGTTATACTAAAACTATCTGAGCATCATTTTTAGTCACGGAAAAAACAACCTTGACCAAAGATGATGACTAACATGATGACAGCTCAAAAAGGAGCATTTTTTTTTCAACACAATCAACTGGATGATCTTTTACATCTATTTTTAAGTAATCTTTATTTTCCCTCTCTAATGAACACACTGTATCTATGCAAGTGCACAGAACAAATTATCAAGCCACAGAACAAATTATCATCAAATCTCTTCAGATGGACTGCCTGTTCTCCAAGACAACTAGTAAGGGTTGCTTTTTCTTTTCTTAGGTACCAGCAAAAATCTTCAAAAAGCCAATGAAGTGTCTGAGAGTCTCAGCTTCTAGGAATAGGCTAAGATTGTGTCACCTTATACATTGCTACTTGAAAATATTCTCAGAATTAGATTTGTCTTGAGACTATGAAAGGCATTAACAGCACCAACACAGCCACACCTAATTTAGGAGGCTAGTTGGTATAGACAGTAGAGACGGTTAAGTCCTTCAGAAGACATTCAGAGTGCACACCCAAGGAAATCTTCACTATATTCGAACTTGGTATCTGCATTAGCCAACTAATTGCCTAGACTCCCTCTCCAGTCATTGCAAAGGAATAAGCACATAAACAGGGTCTATCAAGCAGGCCTACATTAAGCTGCTGCTTCCAGTCACTCTCCTCTTTCTCTGTCATATTATGAAGAATGGTTTCCTATAACTGAGGCATAAACTACTGTAGAAGAATAATCTTTCCCCACTTTGTTAACTTCATTAATTTTTATTGGCAGCCTGGAGCTAGATGTATTTTACCTATCTACCAAAGTCACTATACTACCCTTTTATAAAGGAAATATATCTACTTCATAGAAGTTTTTTGGGGTTTGTTTGTTTGGGGTTTTTTTTAATAAACATAGCTGTCAGATTCAGTGGGCTTAATCACACATTTGAACATTCCTGAATATGAACTTTGGAAGAAAGTGTAAAAAATTGGATTTTAGTGATTGAGTAGTGAATAGTACAATGCTCTCTTCTAGTATGTTGTCTTCCTTTATGTGATATTTTAAGGATTTTAAAGGCTTTTTTTCTTCAAGAAAAGGAAAAAAAACAAAACAAAACAAAACCAAAACCAAACAAACAAAAACCAAACAACAACAACAAAAAAACCCCAAAACCAAACTGATTAAATTCACATTACTAAAACTATAAATAGATATATTTTTTTGAAAGAAACCATCACAATTCCAGCAAATGGAACTCATGCACTATACATAATATGCAGAAAATATCACTTAGCTATTACGGTAAACTTTTCAAAACAGAATTCAAACTGTGCTTTGTAGAGAAGGGAAGTCTCAAGTATCATTATTCATACAGAGCACAGAAATTGAGTTATACAGACATAAGGTGACAACTTCTAAGAAAAAGTAAATGTAAATGATTATGTAAATACTATCTCAATCCCTTATACAATGAATTAATGTCTACCTCTTTCCTTGACTTATATTGCCTTCTTGGTAACATATATATAAAGCATGTAGACCTTAGATTGTGTTTCCCCTTTTGCCAGTGATTCTCTTCTCTAACTTAATTCTTTATTTCTGTTAATAAGACACAGTTAGTATAGCTGACAGGATAAATCATTAGAACAGTTCAAGATCTCCATGAAGTTTTGTAGAACTTAAAGTCACAGATTCTGAAAAGAAAGCAAGCAAGGAAGAGACAAGAGCAGAATGGGGAGGGAAGCAGAGAGAGAGAGAGGCAAAGAAAGCAAGCCCAGAGGTTCTGAACTGGATGATTTCCATTTCCAATTTCCACACCTTGAACCAACCTCTAGTCAAATATAACCTGATGCTCCTGTTGATCGCTACAGGCTACATTTAATGAAATCTTTAAATTTTGTAGCTATTTAGGGATTCTAAGTGCCTCAGTCCTTGAGAAAATAATTTGAAAATCCATTAACAAAAATGGACTTTAAAAAGCACTACACTGGTTGAATTTCTTACTTTTTTCTGCTTATTGATTACACTTTTTCTCATTAGAATTAAGATCATTTTGATAGTGGGGTTGTTTTATGGCATGCCACTAGCATAGAGATATATATTACATCTTTTTTCTGTATTTAAACTAAACTAATCATTTTACATCACATAGGTACCTGAGAGTTACATAGAGTAAATGACCAGAATAGCATATTTGTGATATATTTAATGTAAGCATTTGCAATAAGGCAATTCCTAGTATCATACTATTTAGCAACCTTAATGGTTTCCTTTCTTTGTCAATCTGAGTGTGGTATCACCTAATTAACACAAACATTTACAAAAGAGAGACTATTGAACACATATATACACAAATTCATATTCTAAGTGCCTATTCTGAATTGTACATCTGCTTGTAAAAGCTGCCATTACAAATTGTACAGTGTGTCTCTTGTTTAAGTCCTGTGGTGTATTTCTCATTTAATGAGATTATAACTAAATTGCTCATCACAAATAGTTATTCACATTACATTATCTTTTCTGATCAACTCCTCTTATGAGGGCTGAAAAGTATACCCCCTTGAGCAAACTTCCTCAGCTTCATGGGAGGGGCAAAAAAGCATCGAGTGAATTCAAAGCTTCTGGGACTGGTCATATATATGAAGTTATCCTTGCAATACTTCTTGAAAGAAAACTGACCTTTAATTTGTGGATTCACAGATCTAGTGAGGCCAGTCATAAAACCAGAAACTTTTCCTATGGGAATCTGTACAAGAAGAAAGTTCAGGTGGAACACTCTCATTGGGAAAGATTTGTTGGTTTGTTTGAGGTTTATTCCAGTGAGAGTATGTGAAATACCAGGAAAGATAGGGTGAAGGAGAGCACTGGTTTTCTCCCTTAGTCATATTGATATATATTTTGATATATATTTTATTCCTACTTGCCTAACCACAAAATTATTACAAATGGGTTTTTTGTATTTTATTGCGTG
>JANHGN010024102.1:39737-63124 GCA_024605025.1 Megaceryle maxima
GTGTTTTTTCCTACAACCAAACCATTATTTTTTACTTTCTTTACCTTCAAGAAGCAACAAATTAAAACCAGAACTGTTTCCAGACTGTCTATTCTTTATTGCAGAAGACCTATTCCATTTTTTTTTTCTGCAAATCAAAGAATGTCAGATAAAAATCCCAAAAAACCAACGAAACAAAAAATCCATGGTTTCATGGTACCCTTCCCTTTTATTTATAAATTTCTATAGAAAATCCTGAAATCTAGAAAAAAGTCATGTACTTTGTGGGAGAAACTATCATGTCACATAGGGATGAAAAAACCTAATAGAGTACATCTAGATTTTACAAGATGATTTTGATTTTTTATTGGCATGAGCAGGTCAACAATAATCCATGCGTTTACTTTAGTCAGTCCTGTTATATGATTCCCTGTCTAAATTTTCCATCTGTGAGGATGGGCACTTGGATGTAGAAGTTAATGATTTTTTTTTTTTTTTCCCTCAAAATGAATACCTTTAATAGCTTGCATCTAAATGGTCACAACAGTAGCACACTCATGATCTACGGATTTTACAGTCCAGATGGGAGTATTACAATTCTGGATTTATAGGTCTCTCCCAGAATGCTGACCATAAATTGTAATTCATTTGACCTGCAACATCTTAGGTACATGATCAGATAAAAAAAGAAGAAAAAGAAAGAAAAAAAAAAAAGACTTTTTTTCACCCTAGCTGCATTGTACTAGCTTCCTATTTGACAGCATATTGATTTCTGTTTCTTATTAACTGTCTATTATTGTTTATTACGTAATGTTCCATCATACTCATGTTGGCTGATAAATACTGTCTCTCCTGCCTCTTCATTATGATCCACTTCAGGCTATAAGCTGTTTCTCAGTAGAATATTAGCATTTTATTGATTAAAACACTAAAATTATTGATGGCAATAATAATTCCCTGTTATACTAGTTTCAAAAAGCAATGAGAAAAGCCCATGGCCCACTTTGTGATTATGCATTAAGACAGTCTATTCTAGGTATATTCTAGACCATATATTTCTTAAATATTCAGTAATTTGTGTAGTTGTATTCCAGTAAATACAGAAAACTTGGGGAAATATCCTTCTTGTCAAGCACTACTGTTTCCTTTTAAATTTTACCTACTGAGGTTACTGGAGGCCTGTATTGGCCCTTTTTTTTCCATCACTAAAACATGCAATTGTAGAAATCACTGTGTGACATCCCAACCATAAGAGTACAGATTATTTTTTCTGTTAATTATTAGATTTACAGCGATATTCATCTGGCATTCTACTTCTAGTCATAATATGAGCTGGTATTTGATCTAGAAAAATTTTTGGCCAGTTATATTTTGCTGGACGTCAAATATAGTTTCCAATGGAAGTACTTAACTCAGACACTTTGTTGGAATGTGAAAGGAAAGCACCTGGTTAGATCTTTAGCCTTAACCTTATACATGAAACAATTACACATTGTAAAACAAAATTTACTAGTGCATGGGCTCCTACAGATAACTATGCTAGAACTGCATGTAGTGTCATTAAAGATTTGTGTGACTGTCACACTGAGAAAAGGTTTCTAGTCACTTACTACATATTCTGTAACTCTATGCAATAAATTTACAAGTAATCAGAATTTGTCAGTGAAGACATTGACCATGCTGCTGAAGTTGGACAGTCTCAGATAAGACACTGAAAGATAAGTGTTTTTGTGGATAGCTATCCTCACTGTTTAAATAATTTCTCACTCTTTTAAGTTTATCTTGTACCAGTCAAATACATGATAATTATTTTACTCTGTCTTCTATAGAATGAAAGCCTATTTCCAGAACAAAACCAGGAGTCCTTCAAGCCTAGGTTTTAGAGAGAGTGCTATCAGAAAATTTAATTTTATAAAGCTATTTTAATGTCTATTAACACCTTTCATGTAAACTTCTCAGAAAGTTCAAGAAAGATATGTGTTAATTAACCTCCATTATGCTAAGAGAACATGAAGGTACTAGTGAAGGACACTGTGTATAAAGCAGCATAGATTTTCTGAGTCAGTGATTCACACTAGCTGAAGAGGTAGACTACAGAAATGCAGTGAATTGTTCATTGGATGGTAAGGACAGAGATAGAAGATGAGTTTTTGTTATTGAGCACATAACCACAAGATTTCTATTTTATTGCAACAATTAATTTTAGCTACAGCTATGTCAATTCCACCTCAACCATTAACCAGAGTTGTACTCCACTGGCCATCCTGTAAAGGCTGTATGCTAAAATGGCAGCTACAACATATGCCACCTACTACTGACTACTGAATATGAGAACCACCAGCAAATACCATCCATGTGATGACAGCCCTCCAAGTTTTTCCCTTATTTTAATCTGTGTGCTCAGAAAAGACAAATGTAGATTTTTCTATTATTCACAGAGAAAAAGCTTTGTAGACTGGCCTACTTCAGCCTAAAGAAGGTCTAATGTCCACAAAAAAATTAAACACCTATGGTGGCCGTGGCTGTTTTGCACTCCAGGAATGGCTTCTGGATGTGCTGTTCTGGTGCCAGCTACACTGAGGCAAGAGACTTTTCAGCACTACGGGATCTTAGTCCTGATGATCTTCTGGCAGAGCAGTTTACTCATGATAATTTTGTTGAAGAGAAAACTATTCTTGTTCAATTAAATGGAAAAGGCAGAATGTGCCACCCTGTGTGAGGAGAATTAGGTCATGTACACACAGCAATCTCTCAGAACCTTTCAGTAGGAACAGAGCCAGGAAGGACCAGGGGTTGTGTGTGTTAAGCCCACACAGCTGGCACTGAACACCACAAAACTGCTCATTCCTACTCTTCTCTGCTGGGAAGGTAAGGAGAAAATACAACAAAAGGCCCAAGGGTTGAGACAAAGGAAGGGGGCTCACTCACCAATTATGGTCATGGGTAAAAGAGACTTGACTCAGGGAAACAAAATTAATTTCATTCAAATGAAACCACCACCAATTTGCCAATTGAATCAGAGTGGAGAGTTGGAGGTGTTCAGCCTGGAGAAGCAAGGCTCCAGGGAGACCTTCTGGTGGCCTTTCAGGACTTCAAGGAGCCTGTCAGAAAGATGGGGACAGACTTTTGAGCAGAGCCTGTTGGGACAGGACAAGGGATGATGGTTTAAACGAAAAGAGGGAGATTCAAACCGGAGAGAAGGAAGAAATTGGTTGGACTAGATGACTTTGATCTCTGAGGGCTTATGACATGAAGGGGAATGTTTGTCTGATGTGTCTGCCACCCCCAGTCCTTCCTCACTGACTTCAGTGTCTACATGGTTGTCTCTCCTTTGTCCTACTTCAAAACAAAAGAGCTTCCAAAACAAAGGAACTGTTCCAGGTTTTCCCCTCTTAAATATGTTATTGTAGAGGTGCTGATTTGCTCTACCTTGACCAGCGGTGCATATGACTTGGAGCTGGGGGGAGCTTCTTGAAGCTTCCTACAAGAGCCATGGCAGGAGCCCCCTCCACTCATACCAAAATCCTGCCAGATACAACCGACACAAAGAGGCAGCAACTGCTGTCACAGCTTAGAAAAGCCATTTGTCTACAATCCAATTCAAGGGCAGCATCTCCAGTGCAGATATTACAGAATCACAGAATCATCTAGGTTGGAAAAGACCCATGGAATCATCGTGTCCAACCATTCACCCTACTCTACAAGTTTTCACCCCTAATTTTGAAATTAGCATATGGTTTCTGTGAGAGCATGGGTACTAATAAAACTCCACTGATGAAAAATTGTCCTAAAGAAAATGCAAAGGAAGATATGTGCATGTTTACAGTAAATATGTACAAAATGAGACCAAATATATGCAGAAAGTACTTTGCATTATCTATCCTATTCTACATCTGTCTCACTAGTGGAAAAACCAAGAAACTCTCATTCTGTATCTGATTTACATTGGTTTTATACTTACTCTCTTGCATCTTGGGGAAGACACAGTGGACTTAAGGAGTGATAGTTCTAAAATCTGGATAGTTCTAGTATGTAAATGCCTGATGAAGACAAAAAAATGATCAAAATTATTTTGGAAATAACGGAAGTAAAACCACTGAAGCTAGGTGATACAACATTACACTCTTGAAACAGCAGAAAGAGAGGTTATTCATAGAATGACAGTGGCCTCTCTTTAGAGATCAAACACTCCACTTTGTGGAAAATAAGATTAAAAACTAGAAAAAAAAAAAAAAAAAGAAAGAAAATGGAAACATTTCAAATTAGCATCAGTTATAATACCCCAATTTTTTGGCATTCCTTGAGGTGAAGATACAGTGATACCTAAAATACTTTATAACTTGCACACAGTACGGCTCATTACCTACTTACTTTGGCATTCTCACATTTACTTGGAAACTACTGCTTTGTACTTCCATGTAATTAGAAAGGAAGGCTTTAGCGTATGCATGCTATCCATTTGATATTCCTGGAAAAATGAAAAAAAATTGTACACTGTATAAATGTCATTGATAGGTGTTCTGTAACAAGTTGATTGCTTTCCCTCTTCCTCTTTCATTAATAAGAATAAAAAACATCTAGAAAGATTTAACTGCAGATCTAAACTAAAACAGAAACAGGGTTTGTTCTTATGGGAAAGTCTTAGAATTTCTTAGAAAGCTGGTATGCAGTATTAGTTTCTGTAGGAACGTGACTTCAGGTCCCACCTTTGCTGTATTCTAAATATGGTATGCGGAAGTTTGGTCAGGAAAGATGGAAAATACCCTCTCTTAAAATGTTAATTGATAGACGTGTATTTAATTATCCCTTCCTTAAAATGCAAAAGGCTGCTGTATTATTTTCCTGCTGAGTGTAGCTACTCACGTGATGCAGAATTACAGTGTATTTGACTTTAATGGGATGGTAGGTAAATCTCAGTATTCATGAAATTGTAATAATAAATTCTCTGTAAATGCATGCACACACACATAAAAAAAAGTTACAGGGCAACAGCAATGTATTGTGGAATAATGACTAAAGGTGACTTAAAAATTAAAATCATATTAAAGGTGCAGTATAATTCACAAATTAAGGAAAGGTATAACATCAGAGAAACTTTCAGGGTAGAGTGCAACTGCTATGCAAGGAACCCATTTCACAACAGTTCCCTAGGCAACCTTGCTCACAAGCAGCATAGGGGATGGAGTGGAGTGAAGATTCCACAGCCAGGCCCTGTGAGATTACAGCAGAGATGGGAACTTGGTGGTACCACAGAACTGATAAACTGCCTGTTTGATGCAGTTTCTGTCAAAGTACTGTCCTTTGTGCGATCTTTACTCATCATAATGTACCATAACACACCTCCATCCCAAAGTGCAACCACCCCCTCACTGAGTTTGTGAAAGCAAAGCAAGAGAAATTTACACCAATTATAATAAAGGTATTTATGACTAGAATCACTCAAGCTCCACCTTTAAGACAAAAATTATTATAAAAATGGTTTAAGTAAGGGGAGATGTTAGGGAAGACACTATCGTTAGAGATGTTAGGCAAGATACTATCGCTGATCTGACTTCTGGGATCAGATGACGGGCTGAGCCTCACTTCCCCCCACCCCATTCTCTCACTGGGTGCCATCAGCTCCTTACTGGCTGCGTGAGACCATGGAGTGCAACTCGAATTGTGGAGGGCAGTGCACTCAGTGAATCTGAAGCCGTGAGAGTTCAGATAAACTGAATGCGACCAGACTAATATTGCCAAATTGGACATCACTCAGAATCTAAACCTAGCTGCCCCCAGCCCCTCTGATATCTAAGGACCAGCTGGAATGCAAGGGGGTTTATTTTCTGACAAATTACTTTTCCCTTTTCACGCGACATATATAAATTCTTTTCTTTGTTTTTCCCTTTCATTTCCATAACACTCAATATAGCAAAAGGCATTTATAGATACTGTCCATGATTTCTCCAGTAATAATTTTGAGATACTAGAAAATACAGTTTTACTCCATTTGACTGAAAGAACATTATGGTACGTTAAATATTAATCCCTTATTTTCATAATAAATCATACTGGGTACTTGACAGTTGCAGTCAATATGATGGGTGTCACAACATTTCCAAAGAACTTACCTATTTTGCAAACTGATTTTAAATATGCCAGTATTAGAGGTGATACCTGGGGCCTCTAAACCCATAAACTCAGGCATAAATCTGTATCCATTTTAACTTTTTTCATCATAGAGATTTCATCAAATCCAACTACATGTAATACCTGAAACAAAATGATTCTATCAAATCAGAAGCAGGATTTGGGTTCTTTTTTTAATGTAAACCATCACCTTCTCTTTGATATAAGTGACTACAGATAACATTTCAAAGACTTAAAAGTCAGAAGATGCCATGGAGAAATCTGCAGTATCTCTGCCTTTGAAGTACACGTGAGACCTGTTTAAAGCAATGAGGAACTGTGATTCAGGGGAAAAAAAATTTCTAATACTGCACACAGTCTGATTTTTTATACTCTTCTAAAACACCCTCCTGAACCCTTTGAGGTTTGCCCACCTCTACTAACTATTTTCATTCTTTACTCTCACGTAGCTAATTTTTCCATTCTAAACTATTTCAATTGAAGTATTAATTTTTGTTTCCCTGAAAGTTAAGAACAGATTAATATTGTAAGCTAAAGATGGATATGAATGTGAAAGTAGGACAATAAAAGAAATGGAATCAGGTAAAAGTGCTGTACTACCTTCAATTTTTTGAATTTTTTTTTTATTCAATTTTTTAAAAAGAACTATTTTTAAGAAAATGGCTAATTAAAAAGAAAGGATTTATTTGACTTGTTCAGATCCTTCTTCTACCTACAAAAAGGCTCATGGGTAGCTCTTGATTTCCAGTAACATACTGATTCTGTGAATGCATTCTGGAAGTAACTTTCAGAATGGTTCTAGTTTGGGTTTATTACAAGCATGTGAATTAGAAGTAGATTACTGCATTGTGAGATAAGTCACATGGTACTTTTTTTGACTTCCCAGTGAATTAGATACAGAAATATTTTTTTCTCCTCACACACACATGCATACAGTTAAAAATGTGTCAGTGGAATAATTATTGAAAATAAACATGATAGGGGAATAAATGTCATCTGAACAAAAACATTTAAAAATTAAAAACGGTATTTAGAGAAAATATTTTCCATTATTCATCCAGGTCTTGTTTCCAGTTGCTATTTTCCACTCTCCCTTTCTGAAAATATTTACTGAAGTGCCATTCCTTGATGCTACTAGTGGGAGCCATTAAGATGTTGTATTTTTATAAAAGGGGTTTTGGTGGGAGTTTGCCTGTGGGATCTTCCTCTCCATTTTTATGACCTGATTAGAGGGAAGCTTATTTTGGCTTTTTGATATCTGTCAGTATTTTCTTCCTACATTACTTTTTGGCTTTTGGTTCAAGGGTCTTATGTCCTCTGCATATGACTATTTCTGGCAAACATCTGCCTCAATGTCTTAAAATTACTGCCTAGAACTAGGAACTGCTGTAATGGATTAAACCAGTGATTCATCTAAGCGGGTCAGATCTGTTGGTCTCGATACTGCTGAAATAAGTAGGTGTTCAGAATTCAAGCAGTCAGTCACGACTAATGCTTTGCATAACAGGAAGAAAAAAAATCAAAATAAAGAACTTAAAACTATTGCCTTTCAGCCTCAAGATTAACTATTAACAACATTACTTTCAAAATAACCCTGTAAAGCACTGTGGCTTTATGGAACATGCATTTACTTCTTTGTGGGCTACTTCTTTACTATTTGTTCTCATAATGACATTCAAGGCACAAATGCTGTCACATCTTCAAGGAGCACCAGAGCATCCAGGGAACAGCTAGAAGAGGATAATCACTTTATTTGTTATATTTAACAAAAGAACAGGAGAAAGGAGAAGAAAAATGACAGAAAAGCAACATTGGAACATTCAGTTCCTTATAAATTGAAAAATAGTTTTGTTCTTACTACCCAGGCATTCTTTTTTTTTTTTTTTTTCCTTTTTTTTTTTAATTCAAAGAGGTGGGATAGTGCCTATCTAAATTAACAGCTGATATGTTTGGCTTCAAATCTAATAAAAAGCTGAAAAAACCTCAGCATCAAATGCACTGTCACATTGTACCAAGACACTCTGCAGTCATGGCTCTTGACATATGGCCAAGGCCTTATCATTGGAAACCAGCCAGTGGAAACCATACAGTGTAACATGATGCAGCATATTCAGAACATTTATTTTTTTTTTTTCCTGTGGATGCCAGACTCATTGTTGAATACCAGGAAACTTTTATCAGTAATTAACAGATGATGCCACTAGTTAAAATCACTATAGTCTTTGCTGCACATTTTTTTCTTCTTTTATCAGTGGATATGTTTGGACTGCAGGCCTTCACACCCAGTGCACCTCTGCTCTTTGATGCATGATGCATTTTTTAAAAAATTCTTTTTCAAGTTGAAGTGGTTTTTTGCAGGAAAAAGATTCACAGGAAGAAAAGATACTTCAAGGTTTATTTCACAGTTGGGAAATGTAAACTGCATCTTGCTGCTGTGAGTCTTCCCGTATCTCTCTCTCACACACACATGATCTATTTACATTCAGAACATGACAAACAAGCTAGGGATATGATTCAAACAAGGAAAAGATTATATACTAATAAAGTACTATCATATTCCCACTGAAGCAGTGAAGAGACTCCCACTGGCATCCACATGGATTGAGATGGAACCTCCTCTTCCCTTCATCCAGACCCAGCAAACAATGAAGTGGGGTGTCTGCAATTCAGATGCAGAAAGAAACCCAAAATTGTCCCAGGCTCTACCTGCCTCGGGTACAAGCATGACACAGGAGGTTTAGGTCAGTAGCACCGACCTAACAAAAATTACTTCAAGAATGTTCAAGATGCTTGAGGAAGATTAAGAAACACAACTGGATTAAAGCAGTAATCAAATGAGTGGTGTATTTTCACATGTAAGGAGAGTATTTCATGTGCTGGAACCTCCCATGAAAGAAATGAAAATCTTACTAGAATATCTAATTCTGCTTTCGGTAATCTTACTTTGACCATTTATTTGGAGGTATAATGGATACCTGATATAGGCTTCACTTCTAAAAGTCTCTGAGCCTCAGCTTTCCTTTAAAAAAAGTTTATTCCTCCTAAAGTTGTGAATAGAAACTTGAAAAAGTCATGTACATTACTGATGTAATCAGTTCAGGCTTCTCTGCCTTTTATTTGTGTTTTTATCAGAATAGCTGCACCACCAGATAAGCAGGGGTAAAGCCATTAACATGAACAGTGAAGGATACAATGACACCCTCTTAGTTCATTTCTTCTCTTTTGCTGATTTGAGAATGAAGAAGAAAATACTTTTCTGATAAACGTCATAAACACGTTTAACTTCAGTGTGGTCTCCTATTATGTTACCATTACATTACTATTATTAGTTTGGCATACTTCACTCTGCTTCTACAGGTTTCACAGAGGTCTTGATGGATATGCAGTGAAATGAGGTGCACTGGTTTAGGAACTGCATAGAAAATACACAAATAGAGTCTCAGCAGCTAAAAAAAGCACCAATAACTAAAGTATTAACAGTGTCAAACTACATGACACAGAAATGCAATCTAGGTAGCGATGCAAACATTGGAAAATTGCAATAACAATATAGATGCACAAAAGGAGCATTTTAAACATGTGCTAACCCTTGCACTCCCATTTGGGCACAAGCATTGCACCCTCTTAAGTGAACCAGGCAGCTTGCAAGATCAGATGTGTTTGAAGACGCATCCACTAATAAGAGAAAAAAAAAAAAAACAACCATAAGCTGACAAATTTTCATACACTGTGACATACTCTTTGCCAGAGGTACTTTAAAGAACTGATGAAGTGATTAACATCCTATGTGTCAAAGAAAGATAGCAACTCTTCGTTCTCCAACTATTAAGTATATTATTCTGTAATTCTGAAGAAGTTGCATAAGTGAGTAGATAAAAAGATTACTGTAAAAAAAAATTCTTTGACAGGCAGCAGCAGTAGAAGGATTTTTAAGACAACTACAGAAGGAAGTAGGATATGAAACCAAGATGACAGATTAGCTCTCAGAGACCATTTTTACTGAGGGCCTGTGGAGTCTCTGCACCCTTTGGCTGTACTTAAGATTGTGTAAGTTCAAAGGACAGGAAAGCGCATCTACCATTCACTCCACCATCAGTTAAGATCTGTTAATAACCATGATCAAAAAAAAAATGAGGAAGCATGGAGCTTGCTGCCTTTGTGGTTCATAAACAGGTGACAGATTCTTAAAGATAGCCATAGAAACATAGCTATGGTTAATCCAGCCACCGAGGGCCACATGTACTAGGACATGAGTACTCTAGGCACGATGGTGGCATAGGACACAAGGCCACCAAGATTACAGATCTTCCTTTTTCAAATACATTTGGTGTTGTAAACAAGCAGAGCATTTTGCTGTTGTTGCCAGACATGTAGTCCAGTTTTAGAGGACAGTAGTTAATGACGTGCTTATCTTTAACTCCTGCAACTCTGTTCTGTCAACTACTAATTAAAGAGGGGAGGTTTGCAATACATGCATAAACACAAACTATTCAAATTATCTCTAGTTTTCTTCATTATAATGGGAAATTAGGAACACAGCAATTCAGATTCATTTATAGATACAACATCAAAAGTATTTCTTCCTTTGATGGTAGCAACAGTAGGCAGTTTCACTCCAGGCCTTGATTAGAGCTCATCTTATTAAACAGAGAATCAGAACACATGAAACATCTATTCCAAGGGCCAGATAGTTTATAAACTAAAGAACAGATCCCTGAGGAAGAAAAAAATATACTTCCACTGAAACAGGTGTGACCTGCAGATGTTTCAATAATTTTCTTAAATTAAAACAAACTCATTTTCATTAATATGTCTGTGCAGAATAAATAAATAAATAAAAGCTAAGTCTGTCATTAATTATTTTAACCATTTTTTGCTACTAATATGAGGAAACAATTCTTCAATCCATTGCATGAATTTCACCTAGTAGACTGATACTGGCTGTGAATATTACAGTAGCAACAGCTCTAGGGTGGGGGTTCCTTGGTGATATCTTCCCCAGTTTGGCAGATGCTTATTATTTAAATCCTATCACATTAGTTATTAAAATTTTAGGAGAGCTGTGATTTAACAATATGCTAATTTCAAGGAAAAATTGAGGTATTATCCCTCTACAGTTTCACATATCAATAGCGTTCAAGGGAAGTAATCCCCCACTGTCGTAAGAAAAAGCAACTCTTCTTTGTGAAGAATGTTTATTTCCTCACAAATAATGGATGCAGGCAGAGCTTCTTCATCTGTGTATACAAATACTTTCTTAGAGTAATTATTACCTTTTGTGTTATTATGTTGGATAAGAGGATTTCTTTTTTTTTTTTTTTTAATAAACTTTGGATGACAATGCTTGTGCTTGTAATATTTTGTTAATTTCTTTTAATGTATTTGAAATAAACTGGGATATAAGGTAGCATCCCTATATATTCATTCTACTTTGCAGAATATGTGAATGCTCTTTCTTTTTTTCATGCTGACATTTTGCCATATCAAATAAAATTCCTACTAAGCCTTAAAGAAACAACATTGTGTTGTAAAAAAGTTTGGACAACTCATCCATTAAATAATCAGACTTAGCATGTTTACATTTAACGGTAAACATTTTACATTCACATACTTGTACAAATCTTTGAAAGGCAGAATAGGCTTAATATCACTGGTTCCTGTGACTATTTTACCACCTACAGTAATCTAACTTTCATAGATGAAGTGAAAAATTTAATAGATAGGGAATCATGTTTTAAAAAAAGAAAAGAATAACATCAAAATGTATTTTTTAAACTGATCCTTTAAGAAAATATGGTCTCACAAGAAACATACCAGGATTAGCAGGAATTTTATTTTTTTTGTTGTTCTCCTTGTGGCTGTTGTTCACTATGAACAGTGAGTTTTAAACTTGCACTGCACCTGTATAAAATCAGTATTTTCTGCATAAATTCAAGAGGAATAAAAATGAAATTCCAAATTGCACAAAAGAACACTGTTTATCTAATGAAGTTCTGGAGTGTAAATCTGGTTGGTTTTTATTTTTTTCTGATTTAAAAAGATTCCAATATCTTTACATGGCTGGCTGGTACGTGTATGATGAGCTGATCTTAGAGGCTTGTGCCCTTAAGTTACCCAGCAGCTCCCGGTGGATTTACACAAAAGCCTTCAATTATGATTGCACCATGCACTATGCTGAGCTCATGAGAGCAAATAAGTGTAGAATGAAACTGGAAATTAAGTCATCCAAATTAATAATTTATAAATCAGACTTAAATAAAAGCCAGAATACAAAGGGTATTCCTTTCAAGATGCTTAGAAATTCTTTCAAAAAAAGAAGAGCTCTTTGAGAGACAGACTTCTTTGCTACAATAAACAAAATGCCCATAATTATTTTTTTAAAAAATCCAGTATATGACTTCTTTGAAAGACCCTGAATGACCTTTTGTGGTACCACACCCCCTCTGGCAATAAGGAAACTTTAAATAGCAAAAACACCTCTATGTAAACTGTGTCATTGCTATGCTAAGCTTTCTTCTGAATATTCTCTATTTTCATCTGGTCATGGGTTATATTTACAGTTTCAAAATACCATTGTACCTGCAGCTACACTAGCTTCAGCATTAGTGGAACAGCCATGAACAGGATCAATTCTATGCATAATAGTGCAGAATTATCTATGTGTATCAATCTTATCCTTATTTAACTTAGAAGTCATGCACTCATTTTAATTAATCAATGCATTTTACTAAAATATTAAAAGCTTAAGTTAAATTTGAAGCTGTACCTGAAGTATCTTTTTTTTTTTAAAAAAACCCACCGATTGGCAAATTAAAAAGACATAGCTGTTCTTGTAAGTAAAATATTAAGCTGAAAAATTTTTTATTCTAAAGAAGCCAAATAGCTAATGCTGACAAAGACCTCAAAATACATCTTTTGAAGGTAATTTGTTTAATTTGATTAGGTGGTTTGTTCAGGTTGCATAACCTTTTCCAGCTTTGCTGCATGTAGATTCAGTCTTATACTGCAGCATTCATTAATTGTAGTTGTAATCCTTTGACTGCCTTTCTGGAAACACTGCATTTACAAGAAACTTCACTACTAGCTACCTACCTATGGGTGCATTTACGTTATGTTTCAGTTCAGATCAGAAGTACACTTTTCATGCGAATCTCCCAAATGTCCCCATTTGCCATGCCTCAGTTGACATTTCAGTGCACATACTGGATTTATTTCAGATGAAACTAAACCTGGAGAGTCTCTCCAGGAGAACAATTAATGGGCTTCAGCCAGGAGCAGGCATTGTTCTGCAGTATCAGACTAAATCAAGTTCAAAATACTTCCTCTCGAGGTGTCTGCTGTTGCTATTTTACTTTACATGTGTGCCTCTGCAGTGCTAGCTAATGTACATATGGCCTTGAAGAGCTCAAGAACATAAGGCCTGCTGTGTCATTTTGAATTTTGGGAGAGCAAAACCCAAAGTACGGCCAGTTTTCTCTTCTCTTGATCTACAGTTTATGAAATTAAAGCTGATGTTCTTTCCATGCAGCCCATCTTCCTAATTGCATTAATACGAATCGAAAAATATTCTAAAGACACTCAAGTTACAATAGAGCAAATCTTAGCAACTCACATTATAACTGCTTGAAGCACAGTCATGACCTGATCATGATCCAAGTCATTTTACACTGCTTAACTCCAAACAATAATCACTAGATCCCACCTTCCATAACTAGAATGAGATTCAACATAGACAAGTGTAAACTCCCATTAAATACAGGTACGGCAACTGTGGGGTTAGTTGGGTGCAATGACAATCTCTGCCCCATGCCCACTGTACTAAAAGATCCACTGGCTGTCTTGCAGTCACTTGCAACTACTTTCTATAACTCCAATGTCCTAGAGACAAATAAATGACAAGTGCCACTGAAATAATGAACAGATATAATATGTTAGGCACTAGAAATTGATGTATTTAGGATCTTGGTCACTGGGTTGTTTTAATAATTTATTATAATTACAATTACTGTTTTCTCTATCAATTGTAATTAAATTATGAATGATTTAATGACTTGCCAAATGCAGAATATATTTTCCTACTTGTACTTATCTACCTTCAGCTTGCTTGCTTACTGACTGTAGTGATCAACTGTTCCCCTAAATAGTCACTCAGCTGCATGAGCTATATGATTGACTGACTGATTGATGATGTGTTCAGTTCAAACATAGATCATCATGGCTTGAAAAAAGAATTAATTGCTAGAGGCAAAAAAACCTGTGGCAATCAGATGAATCTGATATCAGCCCTCTAAGGAAAGATTTTATATTTTTCAACAGGTACAAATAACACTATAAAATATACCAATCTTTTTTTTTTTTTTCCTTTTTTTTTTTTTAATAAGAAAAAAACCGAAAAAATAAAAACACAAAAACCAAAAAACAGAGGCAAAAAATCCTGTTTTGCTGATATACCTCCTATTTTGTAACCCACCAAGTTGTATTAAACTATTTCAATTCATAAGTTGTTGCTGAGTTAATTCTTTAGATGTCTTCACTCACAGAAATGTTCTGAAGTCTTTATTCAGCATTTATTCACGTCTTAAGACTGAGGTCTCAGCAACATTGTCAAGACTTGGCTCAGTCATAGTGGAGATAGGGACAATCCCATATGAAAAATATTTGAATCAACTAAAACAAAAACTTGGATATTAGATTGCAACATTCAATACTATCTGGAACTCACTATATTTTGGGGGGTTTTATACAGGCAAAATTTCATGGCATGTGAAAATGGCAATGGCCTTTGGCAGAAGTTTGTGCTAACAGAAAGTGAAATGTGCATGAAGTCCTAAAATATTAGAGGTAGGCACAGAAGGCTGTATATTAGGTTAGAAGCAGTTATTCTAGTAGCTATTTTGACTGTTTCTACCCTGCAAGGCCAGTGCCCCACTTAGTCACTTCTAATTCCCCAGGCAAAGGGGTAGAGAGAGGCACCTCCAAGACCACTGGAGTAAACTGGCCCTGCCCACACTGCCTGGTGTTCATCCTGAGTCCTCCAGCTCTATGTGGTACTTCTGTGGTGCTTAAACATAATTATTACTTTTGTGTTGTTTTTTTGTTTGTTTGTTCATTTGTTTTTTTTCCATCTTAAAGCACCAAAACAATATGAGTGCTTTGTTTAAGCCCTCCAGAGTGGTATTTATACTATGATGTGCATGTTTCATTCCATGTGCATGGTATGAGCATTGTGTGCAGGCATTTGAGGGTATGGAAGTCTTGGTGGGATAGAGGGAGGGAAACACAGTGCAGTCATATGCCTGTTTTTCCTCTAGGGATGAATACAAATTATAATGGAAATTACTTTTTTTTTTTTTTTAACAAATGGATCTCTAGAGAAGTTTTCTCATGTAAGTGATGGCAACATGAAACTAAGTAGATTTTAAAATCAAATTTTCAAGTGTGCATAAAAAGAATTATAATAGTCTTTTGCATGCAGTGGAAAGAAACTTTAATCTATGGCCTGGATAGTCCCTTCCAGCCCTAACTTTCTCTGACATTTTTTTATTTTTCCCTGGTACCATCTTTCAATGTTCATCTGTGCCCTGAGCCTGGCTTCAAAGAGCATTATTTACTGAGGTAACTGCAACTAAAAGTTTGAATGACATTTCAAAGGGATTCAAAGCAGCTGCTCTTGAATGGCTCCAGGTGAATAGTTTCACCTAGTGAATAGTTTCAAGAACGGTTTCTTTTCTCTAGCCTTTTTATTTCTTCTTTGACTGACTTTCACTCACTGCAGAAGTATAAAGGGAGGAACAAGCTGAAAAGAGCATAGACGGAAAAAATCAAGTGTGAGGTGACAGATGGAAAAGCAGGCATTTTATGAACTGTAAAAGTAGTAATTACAATAAAATGTGGCAACAAAGTCCTTATAGATATCTCAAAACAGAAAAAAACGCAACATAATTCAATAAACAGTAACTTTTATGTTGTTTTAAAAGATGTTAATCTTTAGCCTTGGAGTAAAAGAAAAAAAAAAATTCATTCTCATATAGCTATACTTTGTCTTGGAAAGTTTCTCTTTGCTTTTAGTTTCCAAGCTTTGCAATTGAATCTAAACCAGGTCACAGTAAATGATCAAAAGTTGCCAGAGTAATTTCATACAGCTTAATATAATGCATGTGTCTGGTCTCTGAAGAAGATCATGGTAAGTGTCTGAACTTTCACTGACATTTCTAATTTGTAATGTACTGACTTAATAGTTGCTTGCACATGTGATGACTCAGCGTTAGCAGACACAGGGGGTTTCTTAAATCTGTTACTCTGCGTCACTGAATTATTCATGATTAGCATTTCTGTTCAGGATATAGGCGGCTAAATAACAGATGTCAATGTCTTTGGTAGGATATTCAAAGTAGTTTGGAACTCAGTTGTCCATTTCACTTTGAAAGCATGTTTTGATCTTCCTGTCATAATTAATATTTTGGAGTCAAACACTCTTTTACAAAAGAACTTCCAGAACTTCAAGTTTTCTGACTATTATTCCACAAAACATTAAACACTTTGAGGCCACTGGTTTTAAATCTGCATTTCTCCTAAGGACAGGAGATACAGTGATATGGAGACAGAAGATACTACAGCATCTCACAACGGGAAATATGAAATTTTTAAAAGGTCCAGAAAATCCATGGAGAATATTTATGGTTATAAGATGTGGTTTGTTTTTTTTTTCCCCAAATCACAAAGCTGAAAGCCACTGTAACAGCAGTAATGCATAAGTATGTTACTACTGTGTTGCCATTCAGTCAGGAAGAATAGCAAAGGCATAATATTAAGGACATAATATTACTGCTTCTCAATAGTTAGTAATTTGTTTTACACATGAAAAGCAATATACACCATTCCTCCCGAAGTGTCATAATAACTTAGTAGATTCTTAGAATAAATTATTGACATACAATCCTTATCTAGAATGGCTTATCTGTAGATAATGAAGAAGAAAATCTGACTTTTTCACAGAAAACTACTAAACCTGTGTCAAGGATTAGAGATGGGCCAGACACTATATGAATGACAGAAGAACTCTGTTAACCCCTCTCCCTTCCCAAAGGGGAAGAGGAAGTGAATGAGGGAGAGAGACTTACGGATCAGAAAAGAAAACTGAAACAGCTTTAATGAAAACAATAACAATAAAATGAAATATATACAAATATATGTAAAATCAATATCTAACCCAATGCCACTGATGGCAATTATGTCACCTTTATCACTGATGCTGTAGAGCAGACACTGGGGAAGTCTCACACTGGACACAGCAGCAGATGGGAACCAGATTCAGGAGTTGGATTCTGGAGCTGGATTCAGGAACATGTGGATTGGGATCAAAAGCAAAATGGACAGAGTCACAGAATCACAGAATTTCTGAGGCTGGAATAGACCTCCAAGATCATCAAGTCCAGTCTATGACTCAACACCATGACTTCAGCTAGACCATGTCACTAAGCACCACATCCAATCATTCCTTAAACACCTCCAGGGATGGTGACTCCACCACCACCCTGGACAGTCCATTCCAGTGTTCTACCACCCTTTCTGTGAGGAAGTGCTTCCTAACATCCAACCTAAAGCTCCCTTGGCACAGCTTCAGGCCATGCCCTCTCATCCTGTCACTAGTTGCCTGGGAGAAGAGCCCGACCCCCATATGACTACAACTTCCTTTCAGGTAGTTGTAGAAAGTGATAAGTTCTCCCCTGAGTCTTCTCTTCTCTACAGATGCTACCCATTTGAAGAAGAGAGTTTGACCCTCGCAATCCCTTAGCTTTATACTGCATTTAACGTATCTGGGATGGAATACCTCATTGGTCAGTTTAGGGTCACCTGTCCTGTCTGCTCCTCCCCACATGTGCAGTCTTTTACTTTCTGCATCCCCCAACATGGTGCACGAGTGTTAGTAGTGACCTTGGTCTCTATAGAAGCAAGTATGAGCAAAAGCTTTTCTGCATATAAGTCCTTGGTAGTAACTCTAAATATCAAGCATTATCACTGCTAGAAGCAGATGCTGTTTCAAAAATATGCTAACTTCAGAAAGTGCAGTTACTTAGAAGAGACTGAGCTGAAAAGTATAATCACTGAACAGAATTAGTCCTGTTGTAGCTCAAACCAGAACAACCTGGCATGCAGAAGCATCTAAAGTTTTTTCAAAGCCCTTTTAAGGAGTCCAAGCAATCTACACATCCAAAACTGCTTGACATTTTTGATAGGCCCGATCATAGTTTTTATTCATATTTTATTCTTTGAGCTCATTTCATGGTAGTCTAGATAAAGCCTTTAGGAATACGTGTTAGATGGTTTAAAAGGGGCCTGCAGTGAGCAAAAGTAATTGCTCTTCCTGTGTGGGATGAGTGCATAACACTCCATAAGATTTAGACGGTGATAAGGTGGGGGGGGGGGTCAAGGAGGATTAGGGGTTAATCGGACTATTTTATGAAAAATATAGGTTGCAACACCATAACATGGAAGCAGAATGACAGCACCACCAGCATATGAAATACATTCCTCCTTCATAGTCACCTTTATTTTTGTATCAGGGTATAAAAGCAGCATCCTGCCCTGTTACACTACATACTCACCCTTAAGTTCTTCTACAGAGAACTCGATAAATTTCACTGATGAAGGACCCTGCATAAAGAAAAAAAAAAACGTGTTTACTGCAATATTTGAAATTGTCTGTTTATATCACAGTGTATTCAAATGCCTGGATTAGTGGAGGAGACCACAGTAACAAATTAAAGTTTGATGAAAGAATGAATAGATTATTTCTTAATCACGGCACATAAAGTTTTTTTTAGAGTGAAATTTTCACGCAAGATGTTTCTAAAAACACAGCCTTTAACCTAATGCAGTATCTGGGCCCCTCAGTTCAAGAAGGTCAGGGAACTGCTCGAAAGAGTCCAGCACAGATCCACAAAGATGAAGGGAGTGGAGCATCTCCCTTACGAGGAAAGGCTGAGGGAGCTGGATGTCTTTAGCTTGGAGGAGACTGAGGGGTGACCTCATTAATGTTTATAAATATGTAAAGGGTGAGTGTCAGGAAGATGGAGTCAGGCTCTTCTCAGCGATGTCCAATGATAGGACAAGGGGCAATGGGTGCAAACTGTAGCATAGGAGATTCCAAAGAAATTTAAGGAAAAACTTTTTCACAATGAGGGTGTCAGAGCAGTGGAAGAGGCTACCCAGAGGGGTTGTGGAGTCTCCTTCTCTGGAGACATTTAACACCTGCCTGGACACGTTCCTGTGTGACCTGCTTTAGGTGGTCCTGTTCTTGCAGAGGGGTTGGACTAAATGATCTTTTGAGGTCCCTTCCTACCCTTAACATTCTGTGATTTAGGGAAATTCACTGTTCCTTTACATGTTGGGAAGGATACAGTGAGAATTAAAAAATGCTTTGTTAAACAATTTTCTTTCCTAAAGATTTGTCCAGCTCATCAAATGATGCATTGTTATATACTTTCTATATATGTCTTATTTTTTCATTGTTCTTCAGAACAGCTTTTGTACATTGATTCAAGGCTGTTGTTTTACTGACAAAAATTCTTGAAAACTAATTGGTTTTCAATGCACTGCTAAAAGATGTTCATTTAAGGTGAACAACAGCTTGGTTAGCTTCACCTGTTGATTGATTGACAATAATGCTGAAGAAAGGATTTGCTTTTGAGCTTGCAGTTTCACAGTCAAAAAGCTTGCCAGATCCAATAAATCTGCATTTATGCTTAACTGTTCCTTGCAGCTTTGCATCCTGGGCTACAGAACCAATTTAGGAAAACAAACTTGAGCTAAAAGCTCCATCAAACTAGTACACAGACCATTATCTCTAAAGTCTCCTTGTTAGACTTTAAATTTAAAATACTTTGCACACCATCAGCAATGATACTTTGTTCTGCTTTCTAAGGTTGTCTCTCTCTAGTCCACATGACCTGCCTGTTTGTGCGTGATTCATGAACAAATGCTGTGAATCACAAATGCTATACTAGTAAGGGAAAAGGGGAGACAATGTCACTTAGGCCTTTCTTAGAGTAAAATTCTCTTTTGTACAGTTGTGCTGGTGACATAAAAGTCCAGGTCCTTCCTTTCCACTGAGCTATCAAAGTATGAACTAAGCAAAGGAAATTTAGAAAATAGTTCAAAGTCTGTTGCATTAACAGAACATAACTTCAGAGTGCTTTAGAGGAGACCTAGAATAGATGGGTCAGGTGTCCAGCTTCCCACCATGGTGTAAGACAGAGTGCTTATCTGGGTTGAGGATGTGATTTAGTTCCTAGGGTTCCTGTCAAAGCTCATCACACTCCAATTGGGAAAAGCCACTGTGGGAAGTATTTACCTGTAACTTCCAGTGAGATCCTGTGGAACTCATGCCTATGTTTGAAGTGCAGAGTTGTTTTAAACATCTCTCGTCAAAGCTGGAAAATGGAGAACTGCTGGAAAATGTCTGGAACAGTGCTTTATAGAATTGAGGGCCGGGGGAAACATATTTACAATGCTCAAGAACCAATATTTACCAGTACCTTTAATCATAGGCTATCCCTTACAGTTGCAAGTTTAACATTATGATTACAGTAGCTATAACTCAAATACAAAAATATAATAATGAAATATCCTCATATAAATTAATTAAGAGACATTACATTTTTACAGTTAATCTCTGCTAATAATGTTGTAGATAGATAGAAAATTATCCTTGGCACTATTTCTAGCAATACAGGTAAATGACACAAAGCAGCCATGACATTTTAAACAAAATTTTTGGCTCTTTTTATCTGTAGTGAGATTTAATATTTTAAGAAAGTTCCAGAGATGCAAATGCCTTTCTTATGATCAAATTTTCCAAATAAATTATACTGGCATCTTAGGACAATGAATTTTCTTCATTCAAAAAACCTGTATGGAAGTGCATATATAAACATGAATTTTGTGAGGAAAAGTGTGTTAAATAAGAAGTAATTTCAAAACATCCTATAGAGCCTATTTATTCCTCTCTAAGGGTTTTATAGTGGGCCTTTTCAGAGGATACAGACGAGCTATATGAGATGAACTACTAAAGATAAAATAGATAAATTTATCTGTGTCAAATTTAAGCTTTCAATTTTATTATTTTTCCAGTTATGCTTAAAACCAAAAGGCCATTTCCCCAGAAAAGTATTTTTACTTAAGAAATATCAAAGTACTTATGGTGTTTTGGTTTCAGTTTTGCAGTAGTGAGGTCAAAGTGAATAACAAGATTTTTTGTGGCTTTTTTTCCCTATGAATAATTTTGGACAATCTGATCATTAGCCTTTCAATCATCTCATGCTGTTCAGCTCATTTTGCAAGAACTCTCCTATATTTGCATCTTCATGTCATTTAAACAGTAAATGCTAAATGATTTGCATGAGTCATGCACCTATACGACATTTTGACTGAAACAATTAAAAGGAATTTGGAGTGAACTCTTGCCTGTAATAATAAATAAGGGAATCTTTCAAAGTACTAAAAAAAATGACAATTTGCTTTTCCCAATGGACAACTGGTATTACTTTGCCAATCTTGAATGTAGTACCTAATTCAAATAGTAATTTGCATGTTAGCATTTTTATTAGGTATGTTCAGACAATGGACAGACACATCAAGACAAATGTCAATAGAAAATGTCTAAACTCTTTCAAAAGATTAAAGGTGTCTGGCACATACAGGACAGCCAGGTGATTAGACCCAGTCAGCATAGGTTGATGAAAGGCAGATCTTGCCTGACTAACCTGATCTCATTCTGTGACAAAGTGACCCACCTAGTGGATGAGGCAAAGGCTGTGGATGTTGTCTACCTAGACTTTTGACACTGTTTGCCACGGCAAAGTCAGCCTGGAGAAACTGGCTGTTCATGGCTTTGACAGGTGTACTCACTGGGTGAAAAACTGTCTTGGTAGCCAGGTCCAAATGGTTAAATCCAGTTGGCAGTCGGTCACAAGTGGTGTTCCTCAGGGCCTGTTCTCTTTAATAGCTTTATCAATGATCTGGATGAGGAGGTCGATTAACTTTTAACTTTGTAACTTTGTAACTCAGTAACTTTTCAGACAGCACCAAATTGGATTGGAGTGTTCATATAGAGGCTCTACAGAGGGATCTGGCCAGGCTAAATTGATGAGCTGAGGCCAATGGGATGAGGTTCAACAAGGCCAATTGCCGAGTTGTGCATGTGGGTCGTAACCACCCCAGGCAACACTACAGGCTTGGGGAAGAGTGGTGGGAAAGCTGCCCGGTGGAAAAGAACACGGGGTTGTTGGTACATAGCTGGCTAAATGTGAGCAAGCAGTATGCCCAGGTAGCCAAGAATGCCAGCAGCATCCTGGGATGTGTCAGCAACAGTGTGGCTAGCAGACCTGGGGAAGTGATTTTCCCCTTGTACTTGGCACTGGTGCAGCCGCACCTCCTATACTGTGTTGAGTTTTGGGCCCCTCACTACCAGAAGGACACTGAGGTCTTGGAGCATGTCCAAAGAAGGGAAACAAATCTGGTGAGGGGGTCTAGAGAACAATTCATATGAGGAGCACCTGAAGGACCTGGGATTGTTTAGCCTGGAGAAAAGGAAGCTGGGGGAAGACCTTATTTTATTGCTTTCCCTGAAAGTAGGTTCTAGAGAGGAGAGGGGGTCAATCTCTTCTCCCAAGGAACAAGTGATAGGACAAGAAGAAATGGTCTCAAGTTGCACCTGGGGAAGTTTAGATTGGACATTAGGAAAAAAAAAAAGCGCAGAAAGGGTTATCAAGCATTGTAACAGACTGCAGAGGGAAATGGCTGAGTCACTATCTCTGGAGCTGTTTAGATGTGGTGCTTAGGACACTGGTTTAGTGGTGACTTGGCAGTGTTAGGTTTATAGCTAGCCTCGATGATCTTAAAGATCTTTTCCAACCTAAATGATTCTATGACTGTATGTGTATATGCTGTTTCCTTAAACAGGCTACTGTGGTTGACATAAGCTATCACTTAATTTTCCCTGGCATACTGCACTTTCATGCCATAGCTGTTAAAGGCAGAAGCACTTCCTGTTTGAAAGAATTTGGGTTGAAGCCTCTCACATCCTTTATATGCAATACTTGGTAAAACAGAGAAATTAAAGACAAGGAGGAAAGCAGCAAGAGTAAATAACAATAATGAGTTTTGGATTAAGGGTTATCTCATTTTTGCAGGTTTTCCAGTGACTGAAAAAACAAAAGAAAATTGGAAGCTCATTTTGCCAGAAGCAAATTTGATAATTAAATGTCCCCTTGCCTTTT
>JANHGN010024104.1:0-56005 GCA_024605025.1 Megaceryle maxima
TTGGCTACAGCCCATTGACCCAGCCTGTCCAGGTCCCTCTGCAGCCTCTTCTTACCCTCCAGGGTATTGACACTGCTTCCCAGCTTGGTGTCATCTGCAAATTTACTAATGGTAGACTCAATCCCCTCATCTAGGTCATTAGTAAAGATGTTGAATAGAACTGGGCCCAGTACTGATCCCTGGGGGACACCACCGGCCACCAAACACCAACTGGATGCGGCACCATTCACAACCACTCTCACATTTATCATATATTAGTTTCTGAACAGTGCTAAGTAGATAACAGCAATGTCTTCATTTGTATTCTACCATTTGGTTTTAGGAATAGTCCTCCTCTATTTAATTACTCCTACAGTTAGGAATTGCACATAAACAACTTCATCTTGTTTCAGATGTTTGCAGTGTAAGTAAGGCATTAGTTAAAATCTTCTAAGTGTCAAGCAATGAAATATATGCATTTATCTGTTAGGAGTTACTAAAATTTACACCCATTTCAAAATCTTGATATATAACACCTTAATTGGCAAGACATGTTAAAATGTATTTAATTCAGAAGCATTTAAAGGCCTTTAGTCATGCCACATTTACTACAGAAAGTAGACATTTCTGTTTAGAATTAGCTTGCACAACTTAAGACTTAACTCAATGCACTCATCTTTCATATATCATGTGGTAGCTAAGTGCTTTATTCTCAGCAGGGCCTGACTTTCCCACAGTCTACATTTTAAAAAATGTTCCATCTCTCAAGCAAGATCAACACCTTAACACCAGTCAATTGGACCCAGCAAAGCTGTAGCATGAAAATGGCAGCTCAGAACATCCCAGCCATTGCCACTGAGTAACACCTCAAGTGGGAGCTGCAGGGGCTCCCAGCCAGCATCCCTCCCTGGGTATTGGCATGCCCAGGCTGTTCCTTCTCATCCCCAGCCACTGTGTCCTCTCAGATTTTTCTGTATTTAGGCAGCAAAGCAGCGTCCCCAAATACAGGGCTATAGCTCTTTGATATGCAATACATTGGACAGTTTGCTTGAATCCCAGTTTCAGAAGCACTCACCATCACCAGTTTGTAGAGTGTCAAGGCTGCATCAATGTCCTGTCAGTCATGAAAATCCCAGTCAAATCTGGCACAAGGGTACATAAAACCAGAGCCACAAACAACAGCCTAGGAGTTTAGGGGAGAATTTCTCACCTTTGTGGATGTAGCTTAAAGACTGTAGAAGAGGTAGAAAATCAGTTTAGGTGGCCCAATAGTCAAAGGGGCAAAGAATCAATATTTACTTTTAAGATCATTTTATATGAATAGAAAGGGCATTGGAGCACAAAAGCTAGCCAACAACATGCACCTAAACACATCTATGCATTCTACAGCTGTCATTCCTGATTATGTGGATTACTCATTTTTTTTGCCAGTACAGCTACTAGAAGGCTTCAGTTATGAACTAGAGCTTCACAGAGCTGTCTATACATTCAAGTGGTAGACTGTTGTCTAACTTACATAGTACGTATTCAGACTCTGGTTTCCTGCATATCATTTCCTCATATGTTTACAAGTATGCCAAGCACAAACCCTTCTCCAACTCTAATCCACCTCAAGATACACAAGTCCTTAACATACCACTCCCAAGAATTTCTCCCAATTCATACTGGGCACTTTCTGCAGTCTGAAATACAATACATAATCATTTCAGTTTCATTATTATATTAATCTGAGCAAAAGTCACTTTCCCAAGAATGCATGTTCCATCATTACCCAAGTACTATGCTAGCAGTTTGTGAACAGCAAATATAGCCCCTATTGTCACAGTATCTGGTACCAAAAAACCACTATAATACATCCCTTTCCATCCAGACAATAATATGTTTTGTTTCCCTTTGAGTCTGATCCAGTGGTTTGGACAGGCTTGAGAGCATGTTCAACCCTTAAGAAGTTAATACAAACAAAAGCTACATAAATATATCTATTGAAACTTCAGACCTGTAGGGTCTGATCTTTCCCGCTCAAGTCTGACCATTTCTGTCTTTTTTTAAACAGCCAGGATCAAGTTGTAGCTATTTCTATGCAAGTTTGTTCTTCCCATCTCTTACTGAAACCTGCTAGATTTTAGCTTGTAAAAAGCAAAGATTCAAAAAGTCTTATTACAAGATTTTCCTCTGTCATGTTTTCCCCTACAAATAATTTTTTGCAAGAAACTGGATGCCCACTTTAATTCCTATTAAGCAGGAAAGGTTACAGACTTAACAATGGTTCAACAACTACCACTGTTGTATAACTTGCTGTTGTTCAGAACAGGCTATTTTCCCATTCTTCCTTCTCCAAAAGCTCCTTCACCTCCCAGCATATGTCAGAAACTGACAAGTGAACAGGACCAGATGTTCAGCTGCCAAACTCACCTTCTGCCTGGTTTTAAGAGATTTTATATAAGCACTCAAGTGCTCAATGATATACTGTGACCACAGAGGTGACAGAACTCATTGGAGCCCTGCAGAAAAAAGTGGCTTTGGAAGTACAGGTGAGTACAAGCACTGGCAATCATCCAAATGTTCCTCCAGCCTCATTTGCTGTCTCATTCTTTGAAATACATATGCATTTCCCTAAAAAAAAAAAAGAAGCACTTAAATGAAGGAAACAAATCATTTGTCTTGATTACAAGACACCATAATATTTGCTTTAAGCTTCCTTTGGTGGAATTACAGTGCAATCGCATACACAGCTTTGAGGTAGATGTGACAGGCTTTTCTGCAGAAATGTTATGTTAAAACTGATAGTTCTTTGAAAAGTACTTGGGATGGGAAAAGGCATACCAGAAAGTAAAACTGTAACAAAGCTTGCTTACCCCCAATCTGGTAAAGCTGAGATGAGCTAACCAGAATAGAATTAATTACTGGTAAATTAATTGTCTTTCAGCTTCCACATAACATTTCCCTTGGTTTCCATTAAAGTGCTCAACTCACAAGTAAAAACGTGTAATATAATATAGCAAAAAACTTGGTTATCTATTTTCCCCCATAAAAGCAATAGTGCCACAAAGTTATCACAGTGGAGAAAAAAAACCAAACCAAAACAAAACCACCAGCCAAACAGGACAAAACATCAATAAGATGGTTCATTGTATACATCCACAGGGTCACTATGTTAAGGAATTTTTTTTTTTTTTTAAATATATATCATTGGATAACTTCAAGGGAACATTAATTTAGCCATTCCATATGTCTCTGGCAAATAGTCTGCAATGACAGAAACAAATGTCTACCTTGTGCTTCAATTGTTTTGATATACAAGATATTTATACTGCAATGTGGACATTTCTGGCTGTGGGAACATTTCTTAGTAGTCTTCCTTTACATAAGCATTTACACTGAAGTCACCTCTAGCAGTGCTAAGAGAAAGTTCAACACTAAGCCTTACTTTCAGAAAAGTATTCCCAAAAGAGGTTGCCAGCTGCAGGGAACTGATGATAAACAGACTGTCTTCAGAGGTGCTCCACAGAAAGATGACATTTTGAGTGTTGATGGACTTGAAGTAGATCATACCATATATAAACTTTTAAGCCTCTAATTTTAGAATTCAATTACTCGCTGTTCCTGCTCCTCCAAAACCACTGACAACTCAAACCTATGTGTGCACACAAACAAGGGAAGTTTGCTTACTGCTACTGCAGAAGATTCATATGCATGTCACTGTCCATCTTCAGTGAAGAATTATCCCCATTATTTACTCATGAAATTATGAGAAAAAAATATATTTTTTTTTAATATCAGTTTTACAACAACATTCTCCCATACTTGGGGCACCCTTTGAGGAAGGCCTTCTCTAACATTTTTAGTTCACTTCTTTAAAAACAGGTCTGCACACCCCTCCAATAACATTGGGGTTAGTCAGTGGATGCAGACAAGTTTGGTAGCTCTAGGTCATGAAAGATGATCCCACGTGTTTTATTGTCAGTCAGCTAGAGAGAAAAGGTTAAGACAAAGTTCAGCTACTTGGGAATTCTTACCTAAACACTTGTGATGTCATTGGCCTGTTTCTGCAGCACAACCTGGTAGCTATTGCACTGCTGCCAAAAGAGTCTGCAGTAGGAAATATAGGTATAATACAGGAAACAATCACAAAAATATCTTTGTGTAATTGAGTTAAATAGCCAATGAGAGGACCTCATCCAGGCTCAATTAGATCTGCTAATCACAGTGCTAGTTTTAACTCTCATTATTAATGCCAGATGCCTGATGGTATTCATGATAACCAGAAATACATGCCCAGTGACACGAAGAAAGAATTGTTGTAATGTTAAAGCTGAGAAAACAGAATCTCAGAGGCCAAGAGACAGCAAAAGCAAGTTCCCCACTTGCACATATTCACCTTTAACAGAAGTGAACAAGAGGAATGGCGATTGTCTTGACATGACATTTCCAAGTACATTTCCCATCTCCTGTATGTGGTGAGGGAAGACAGTCACCCTCATTTTTTCTTTTGCACATCCAATAGCAGGCTGTGGGGTCAGCAACCTGAACTAAGGATACCACGAGGCCAGCCAGGGGCCAGCTTTCTGCCTTCTCCTAGAGAAGGAAAGGATAGGGAGACAAAGCCCCTGTATAGAACACATTGCTTCTGGTTTAAGCCTCTCAGAAATAGGGAGCCCCTTACAAGTAGCATGCCCAGATTCAAGGCAAATAGTGTGACTTGCTCAAATGCAGCAAAGGCCATGATTTTTGAGAGACATGACAATAAGCGAAAACCTAAATTTCTTCTGAGTCACAAGGATCTAACCAAGAGGGTGAAATTGTGAAGGAATTTCACAATTTCAGAGAAAGGCACGTCTCCCTTTTAAAGACAGGAAGGTCTTCCAACCAAGTCCTCAATTTCTAATCCATTTTAGAAGGATTTGGGTATCTTGTGCAGTGTCACCACAGCCATAAGTGAAAAAAAGTTAGGCTGAACATTGGAAAAAAAGTGTTGCTTTTCTGTAGTTAATTTTAATTTGTTTGTTTATATTTAAGAAGCTAGCTCACATCTCACAGCCTGTGTTATAGAGTCTGCAGATTTGCAGACCATTAGCAATTTATAGCAAATAAGTACTGCTTCTCAACTAAAATAGCAAAAGAAGGAAGCTTCCTTTGACATCTCTTCCACCCATTTCCTCTCAAGAAAACCCAGGTAGTCTGGTATTATGTAGTACAGATGTTACTAGAAAAGTATGCAGTCTTACAAATCAAAAAAATCCCATCTCACTTGAATATGGACTCCAATTTAGACATCAGAGTAACTCCCTATCAAATTAATCCAGCAAATAAAGAGGGTTCAACAGAAGATTGACAATATTCTCAATTTTGAATACATCAAGTGTACTTCACACATAATCAGAAAAGCACAGTCTAAAGACTACCACTGTCAATTCCTACAGCCAATGCAGTCATGTTTTACAATTTCTTGTTGAGTGCAGGGCAGGAGACACAAAAGGCTTTTTTGGTCTAGAACCTCTGTATCTGGCAGAAAGATTCCTGAGAACTAAGGAGTGTGTGTTTTAAAGCCAAAAATAAGTAAACAAACAGAACCTCACCTCATTTTATTGGTCAAACTACTCCAGAGAGCTCCATCACTTATGTAAGGGTGCTATTTATTGCCTCTGCATTGTCCTCACACAGACACATTACTGGATTTGCTTCCAGCATCACCAGCTTAAGTTTAATGTCTAACGTACACTAACTGAAAAAATATCACTCCTAGAAAGAAGCTGCACGGAAGTGTCAGTTCATCAGTACATACTGTCTCCTTTAGAGTAGCCATGATGATTAACAACAACAATTTCTGGACATTTTCTAACTGTCTTGCCAACAGAGCTCACAAGTCTTACTCTGGGGCATCTTTTAAAACTTTCCAGGTAATATCAGTTTCATGAGCTCATGCTGACAGAAAACAGTTGAAGACCTCAAGATTCCTTACTTTCACCAAAATTAAAGGTAAAAGAGAAACTTTAACTCAGAGAAACCACTATTTCTGCAGGTCATTAATATTTCTTAGTAGGTTCTTGGCAAAAAGCAATCCAAACCTCATCTACCTTAGTACTGTTCTTGGCTGTGCTGACATCCTCTGACCAACTTTCACAGCTCTTAATTTCTACAGCTCAACTACAAAGCAATTTGTCTAGACCTACTCTGCAATATAATGTTCACGTGCCTCAGGTATCAGCCACTACTTTGTTTTCCTCATTAGTTTCTTGCCCATTCCCCACTACCTCCACAGTACTTTGGGCCTCAGTCCTGCATAAGAGACCACTCAGCCCATGAGTCTGACTTGGATGCCAGAATTACGCAGTCTTATTGTTCATTTGGTCATACTCCAGTCACAGGAGCAGCAGCAGTCTCCTAATTTCCTGGATTTCCTGTGGCTTACACAAACAATCAGCATTTGCACACCCACTTACAGTCACTTTCTTCATGCAAGAACTACTTATCAGCACCTTGCTGGTAAACTTTCTTCCCACCTGGTGTTTCTTGGGAATTAGGACAGGAAAGGAAAAAAAAAAAAAATAAAAAAATAAAAGCAAGTCTGACAACAATGTAGGCACCAGACTTTGATCCATGGTACTGCTTCCAAACCACCTTCTATCATTTCCACACCAAAAAAAAAACCACAGCAGCTCATCTTCTCAGATATACCCATGCAATTAACAACACGGAAAAAAAGATTAAAAAAAATTTATTATTTATCATATGAAAGAGAAAAATCTGTGCTAGCTGCTTATCTAACAGCCTGCCATTTCCATAAGGTCTCATGGAAGTAAAGAGAAAGAAATAGAAAAACGACCACCAAACCAAAGACCTAGCAGATACACATCACTTCAAGTCTCTCCAGGACTTCTTCCTTCTCTGCAAAAGAGTTTACACACACACAACCCTCTGTTAGGTGAGGAAAAATGAAAGGCAAACTACAAAACATAACCAGCATCCATACTGTGGATGTTTCTTATCCACAGTGAACTAAGAACCCAACCTAGGATGATCCCAAGTGGTCACTTTATTGCAAGACTTTGCTACATGACTATTTTTAAATGTTATCTCCACGTACAGCCTTTTTCTTTAAAGCACCAGCAACACACAATAAGCATACCACAGGAGCAGAGTAAGACGTGATCTTAAAGTGACAGACTTATCACACAACTTGCACTGTATCTTAAATTCACTGCTTCTCTGCAGGTATATGGCCCAATAATCTGGTTTTGGGTTTAGTTTGGGGGTTTCTTTGTTTATTTTTTATTATTCCCATATGCTTTCAGCACTGGGCAGTTCATGCCAACTTATTTTAACATATCCCTCCCCCTTTCTTTTGCTTTTAACCAGTTAGACAATAAAACCATAAAAAAAAATTGGAAACATAAGCTTGTCCTGGAGCTACAGCATCCAGGGCTGACAACAGAAAACATGCTCCCCTCACTTGCTCATTCATCTTGTAAAGGCCACCAGAGAAACAAACTACGCAGCCCGCATCCTAAAGTTTGCATCACTGCAGAAAGCCAGTGCCTCGCGCTGAAACAGGCCCGGCTTAAACAGGTTACATCTGTGTGAAAACAAGAGACACATGGAAACAATTAGAGCGCACTCCCTCTATTCGCTTTTATTTCGCTGCTGGAGACACGATTTGTCTCCTCTCGCTCCGGGGCTAGGGAGGGAAAGCGACTTTCGGCTGCGCCTCCTCTCACCCTGCCCAGAGGCTTCCCGAGCCGGGCAGCACCCGGAGCGGGCGCGGCAGGACAGGGTCTAGGCGGCGGCTTGGGAAGGGGCCAGGCGCCAGCAGGAAGAGGCTTCTTCTTCCCCCCCCCCATAGCCTCCACGCGCGCCCCACGGCGAAAAGGACGCGGCTACTTACAGGTCAAGACTCCCAAGTAACTGAGGAGCAGCAGGCGGAGGCTGCGGCTCGCCATCTTCCCGGGAACGGCTGGTCCCCGCCGACGATAGCGGCTACTAATCGCCGGGCGATGCCTGCGGGGGAGGAAGGGCGGCCCGGCCCAGGGGCGCCGTGAAGCAGGTGCGGCAGCCGGAACGCAACGCCCGCGCCCCGCCCGCTGAGCTCTGCGCCGGCGGGTCCGCACCGCGCGCTCCCGCCCACCTTTCTTCTAAGCTACCGCCGCCCCAAAACTTTTAACGTGTGCGAGGAGGCGCGGCACCGCCCCGCGCTGCCTCCGAGTGCGGGGACCCGCGGCCGCTGGCGAGGTTGGGCTGGGCTTTGGGCAGCCGCCTGCCCTTCCCCGGGGCGGTAGCTCCGGGCCAGCTCTCGCAGCACCGCTTCCCTCCTCCGCAGCCTCAGCCGGCGCGGATCCCGGGGCCGTATTGTATCGCTTTCGGCAGCTCTTCCCTTCCGTTTATTATTTTTTTTTTCTTAAACTATGAGCTCTTCGTAAACTCAAGGACGTTTGTTGCAACAGAATAACTTTTCATTACACAAAGCTTAAGCGTCTCAAAGACCATAGTCCCTCCTGGCACGTTTCCCGAAGACAAAGCCACCTGGGATGGAAGTAGGAGTAACGGGGTGAAAACACGAAACACAAACTCAGATAGTCCGGATGAAAAGAGAGCGATGTGACAGAGAGGGGCTGTTTTAAGTCACAGGTTTTAAACAAAGTCACAGTGACTCCTTGTGCCTGTGCAGCTGGACGGGATAAAATCTCCTCCCCCTCCCCCATCGTAGGGTGTATCTGTTAACAGCCAACAGAAGATGAACTACGCGGTGACTTTCAAAGCCGTTTTTATTAATAGCTTATACCAGTCTAGGAAAATTTTGATTGCATATACAGGAGTTGTAATGGTTTTTTAAATTTATGAATCAAGGAAAATTACTATTTGTGACAGTTAATAGTGCGTCTGAGGAGTTTCTACTGACGTCTGAAAAATACATTAGCACTGATGTAATACGGCTCTATAACAAGAAACTATCATAAGCATTTCTTTGATAATCAGAAGAGCAATGTTGGCTTTTGTTGTTGTTGTTGTTAGACTGCAGTAAAATGAGGAAAGATTATTTATAAATGAAATCTCTAGCAGCTATTTTAAAGGAGACCGAAGTAGGATGCCATGATGCTCTGCATATCAAAAACTTCCTATCTTATATTTCACAAAAAATGTAGAATGCAAACAATATTTCTGCAAAAAATATGCATATATATGTGTCCAGTCTATATTGCCACTGTAAGGGTGATGCACATTTAATGAGATAAAAACTATTCCATAGGCAACAGAAAAGTTCTTTGTGTGGCTCAGCACATTGTAACTTTAAGCATATACAAAGTTTCATTAATTTCAGTAGGACTGCTTTACTGTTTAAAGCTACAAGGTGATAGGAACACCATGGTAATAAAGAGTTTAAGTATATGGGAAGATCCTGGTGTAAAAAGTATAGAGGTGGGGAATGTTAAGAAATGGCAGTTCAGAATTCAAAATAGCTCATAGGATGACTGCTAAAGCTGATGTAATGACAATGAACCAACAAGGAGAATGAAGAGATTAATTGTGCGGAGAAGGTATCCCATTAGAGGATGAAATAAACTTGAGACTAGTAAAGTAGCCTTTCCACCACAGTAAACATCCAGTTCTATTTGTCCAAATACAGGAACTCACATATAGGGTTTAATTTGGATTTCATTAACATGACTCATACCACAGTAAATCTTCTTTCTCTCTTTCTTTCTCTCTTTCTTTCTCTCTTTCTCTCTCTCTTTCTCTCTCTCTTTCTCTCTGTGTCTTTCTTTCTGTCTTTCTTTCTTTTCCCTGTTTACTGTTTTGTTTCTCTTGCAAGCGAAGCAGATACCTGGTGTACAGGGTTGTCTCCCCCTCTGACTTTTTCTAGTAGAGTCTTGCAGTATTTTCATAGTTCTTTACCTCTTTTATTTCAGCAATGACTAAATCTTGGATTCTCTGCTTTCTTTATACAACTGTAGGAAACACCAGCAATTAAATGTGAATATTCTGAATGCATTAACAGAATTATTGGAAAAGTAGTTGTAGTGAGTATAGTTCATTTAATATATATACTTTTTCTGTATGTGCTTTTCTGAACAGTGGTGTTCTTAAAAATACTGTTAAGTATTTTGTTGGAAGAGCACAAGATTGCTCTCCATATTTGTAAAATTAATAAGTTAAATGTAGTAAAAATAGTTTAATTGAGGAGCATACAGAGCCCAATCCAGAAGAATTTGTTTGAGATGCTCAGTTTAGCAGTTATTCTTGGAGATCTTTCCATAGAGACTTCTTTTTAGAAGAATAAAAATAGTCTATAATTAACATCTGCACACAGAATACCAGTCAAGAATAGCTATCTTATTTTGTAATAACTATTCCAAGCAAGTACTTTGTGTAGATAAGTCTTTAAGAATTGTGTGCAAGTGCAACATGATTTCAAGACTTGGATCCTCCTTAATGATCTCAGTGATTCATAAACCAAAATATTACCCTCATTTCATCATGTAGTGTTTTAGATAAATCTACATTCTTACATTGCAATGGAAGTCTTTCTCCTTTAATGAAACTTTCTATTGCAAATGTGGAATGCTGATGATTATCTGTTCTAACAGTACAAGTTTTACTATAGTGCCATCGTTCTGTTAAAGAGCTCTGTGAAAAAAAGAGCTTTGAAAAACTATTAAAAAAAACCCCAAAACAAAACAAAACAAAAACCCCAAAACTGTGAAACACTATAAGCAAAGTGTCCTACTCTTCATTTTGGCAACATTTCACTTTTCTTAGCTATAGGATGACAAAAATGAATATAGAGAAATTAACCTATATTAAGAAAATAAATTCTTTTGGTGACTTTTCCACTCAAAATGGGTTTTATTTTGCAGAGGGAGCAAACCCAAATCACCCTGATTTATTTGTCTGAACCTTGCAATGCTGATTTCTAGCATAGCTTTGACATATAATAATAATAAAAAAATCAGTACAATGAGTTAGAACTGATAAATTTGGTTACAAAGGTGTTGCAAAGTAAATACCTGATCACATTACAGATAGGTAAAAGAGGAAGATGATTGATTCCTCTTCTCAAAAACATGTGTAGGATAGGGAGGAAAGTAGTGCACTACAAGAAGAGAACTGGCTATTTAGTTAACATTTTGAAGAGTAAAATGTTAATTCCTGTGTAATCACTCATCTGTCGTGGTTTACATATATCAAAACTAGAGGACAGTCTTGGGAGAGCTAGTGAATGTTCATCCTTGCACCACCATTAAAAAAATAGTTTAATGAAAGGCAGTGCTTCCCTAGTATACCTCATTTAGGTGTAAACCTGACATATCTCAAGTTTACTCATTGAATTTAAATAGATCAAGTAGTGTAACTGTAATTTGATGTAAGCAAGTACATATTTTTTTATTCTGTTGATAAGCAGGTAGTATAGATGTGTGATGATCTGTGGGTAGCTCATCGCTTGATTGCAGAGTGAAACGTTAGTGAAAGCATCAAAGATTACAGTTCTGCACTACTTACCCCTTTTCTTCCTGTGCTTTCGGAAGTTCATTGGTCTTCAAACTTTTTAGTATCTCTCAGCTGATCTGTAGCTGATCTGCAGGTAGCCCAGTAAGGCTGCTGATAATGGTGCCTGGTTATGATGAGAGGAGCAGGAGGGGAAGACTTAGAATCTGGAGCCCTTGAGGGAAAAAGTAAAATACATAGGAAAAAAACATTCCTGTGCCTAAGCATATCTATATCTTTATATGGAGAGTTGAAGGGCTGATTGTGATTGGAATTTGCATTGTTTAGGTTTTGATCAAGATGTCTTTGAATATTTTTTTCCATATTTAAAGAAAAACAGATTGTTTCAAATTTCTGAAAAGAGACATGTTATGTTTGAGGTGGTCAGAGATGCTATTTGAGACTTGGTCCCATAGCCTGTGAGTTAAATCTCTGTACACATCTTTTTTTTCCGAGCACACTAAATTGCTCTCACTCGTTTGTTCTAGTAAGCACTGAAGACAGAAGCACATAGCTGTAAGAGTGATTGTTCTGGTGTGATTCTGGGCATGGCAATGGCATAAGTTGATGTAAATCTATTTTGTAAAACTTCTAAACCAGATTCCATTTAATTAACTCATTTAATCTTTAAAATATGCATTTCATGCTCCATGTCACAAATCTTTCTTTCTGAAACTCCTACCAGCTTGCAGTACATTGAATCTACCAGTTTGAAAGCCTTGCTCTTTGGTGTGAAGGATTATCAGCAGCCATGTGTAAGTTTATGGAGAGGCTGATATCTACAATTTAAGGGATGATTTTTTTTTCTCTTGTGATTTTAACTATTACCACACATAGCTTTTTATAATGTTTTAGGGTATTGCTTTAACACCCATCTACTCCCCTAAGCGCAGCAGGCCTTCCCCCCTTTCTACTTTTGTGGCATCTTGTTATTTTGCTCTGCTGCTTCACATTTATTGCTTTAGCTTTTCTCTGGGAAAAAAAAAAAAAAAATCCAATGTAGCTGTCAGAATATCTGCTTGTTTTGTACTTTGAAACTGAAAGCTGTGAACAAGTACAGTTTTGAGAAAAGAAGAAGAATTAAAAAAAAAATTTGGATGTTGTTCTCCCCCTCAAGCTGTTGCTGATGGCTGTTTAAAGACAGAGTATGCCATAGATTTGTTGCCTTGCTATAATGAAATGAGCTAGAGTGCTGTGATAAAGCACTGTATCTCTATTAGACTGTTAAAATATTTCATTTCTAATGTGTCAGCCAAACTTCAACAAGGAAAGCCACAAAATGTGAGGGTAGAACAAGATAAGAGTAATACAAACTGCTTTTTCTCAGTAGCTCTTTTCTGCGAATCCGCCTCCTTCATTTTCTGGAATGTCTTGTATAATTTTATCTTTGACTTGCAAAGTACAGTATTAATGCTTTTCTTTTCTCTTTTTTTTTTTTTTTTAACTGAATTTGCAAGATTACTGTCATTGAGTAGATAGCTCAGTAGCAATCAAAGGTGCATTTCTAAAAAAGACCCACTGAAGTTGATTGGCATTGTGGGACACTTCCCAATTCAACTTAAAAAACAGTGGACAATGCATTAGTCATGGTATTTATGGTAGTAGATTCAGAATTATTTTGTGTTTAAAATGCTTTGCTGCTCCATGGTGGCATAAAAAGCATGGCTCTTAGGCTGTAGTTACACACCATTTTGCTTTCCTGGCCATGGATTACTGCTACCACTTGTACACAAAAATGAGTACACAAAGGTGTACTTTAAGCCAGGTCACTGAAATAAAGAAAACATAATCTTTGAGCAATACTAATGCTGCAACACTTCAGTGATCTTGTGGTCAGTGCTTTGTACAATGCTGCTACGGTCGTCTCCTGGGAGGGTAAGTAGTAAGAAACAGCTGAGAATGGCAAAGGGAAGGGAAGGAATTTTTAAGCCAGTTTTGCTTTTGAAGCAATCAGTGAGTTCAGAGCTGGCTTTGGGACCATAAGGGTAATAGACCATCATGGTTTATCACTTACAAATTATTGTTGGGTTACAAGCTATGGCATAAGAACAATTACAGGGTTCCTGTTGCCTCACAGGATGAACTCTAATTTTCTGCCCATTATAAAAGAAAATCCATGGGTTTCCTCAGAGTCAAATGGCTTTATGATGACTGATACTTTGTAATTATTCTTGGACAATTTTGCTACCCATCCCTTCCCTGTACTACAAAGGTGCTCAGTGTTGTGACACCCTAAAAGCTGCTGGAATTCAGCCAATCCTTCCCAGGGTACTTCTCAGTTGAAAGGCTTTTGTCTTTGTTAAAGGATTTTGCCATACGGTGGGTTACTCTAGGTTTGCTTTATTTAACAACTCAGAATTGGGCCATCACCTCAGAGAGTGGCAAAGGACTTGCAAAATTCAACACATATATATACTCTTAACACAATATTAAGTAATCAATATTCTTAAAATCCTTTGTGTTTTTCCCCAGACACTCAGTTCTACATCCATTACTAATGTTCAGCCATTCTTTGCCATCTTGCTTCAGTTCCTCTACAGATGTCACGTCATCACAGTCTCTTATCTTCAGACTTTCACCTTCAGAATTCTGAGAAAGACTTGTTTCTTTATCTCGATTTATCTTGATCTACACCTTACCTAAAAGTAGTTAATCTTTTAATAAAATGCTTACCTTAAGTTAACTACCCATCTATTATCATGTCTTACATAAACCAGGAAATTAATCCATTCATAGCCAGTGTGAATATCACTCAGCTGGACTGGGTATTAAAACCAGCCCTGGTAAGGGCTATATGAAAAGCATTCCCATGGTCTTAAGACATTATTCTACAGCACCTGCATTCTATTAATCTTTCATTATTCTATAATGTCCTATTCTTCTCTAACTTCTAACTTAGCTAATCATCTTAAGGGCCTATTTTCCTTTACATCTTTTAGCATTCAGGGATCAGTAGCTGGGGGATTGCAGCAGGCCTGAATTGTTCCCCCCAGGATGCTGACAGGGCCACATTTGGAAGCTGAGAGTAACCCCTAGCTAGCCCTTGACTTGGTCTATGTGTTTTTTACCTTAACATAGAAGCCTCAAGTAAATATATTGTAGTAAACAGAAAAATGAAGTTATGGTTGAGAGCCAGCTGCATGAGAATGAATCAAAAATAAGCTTGAGGACTGAACTTTTTAATCAGTCCCAAATCTATGCTAATGTAATTTCTCTTTTCTGCTTTTGTCCAGGGGCTGTAGAGATGGCAGCTGAACCCTGGGTGAAATTTACAGCAGCTTTGGATGTCTTTTGATTTCCACTGGCAGGTGGGGTAGGGGGGGTAAAGCTTAGCATTGTCACTCTTTTGACCAAGGATTACCAAAAGGCAGAAAGCTATGGCCATGCTCTTCCTGTGGTCTTCAGCGTGGTACAATTCCCAGGTGGCTTTTTATCTGCATTGTGCTTCCAGAGCAACACCAGTCAAGTGGAACGAGGGACCAGGTATTCTACCACCATATTTCTGAAGATTAAGCTGGATAAAAAGTTGCAAATACTTGTACAAAAGATTTAGATATTAGAAAGCAGCAATTTGAGAGGGACATATAATAAAGTGTACAGTATCAAAGAGGAGTTTGCTCCTGTCAATCAAGACTTCCTAAGAAATGCCAGAATAGGGTTTGTTTCTGTCTTTCATTCTCCAAACATTTTAAATTTAACTCCTCATAGGGGAAAAAATGGTGGGTTTTTTTTATATACTTTACCTTGTGAATTTTTTTGGTTTGCTTTTTTTTTGTTTGTTTGGTTGGTTTGCTTTTTTTACTATTTAAACCAAAAAGATTATGCGATGTGATCATTGCCTGCATATGATTCCTCAAGTTATAGAATAAAAAGTTAATAGAATAAATGGTATAGCTGAGGCATAATAGTAACATCTTTGTGATTTCTCAAGACCTTCCACCTCAAGGCTATAGACTGTTTTACACAGGCAAGTATGTGGGCTACAGCAAGCCTAGTGCACTAATAAATAACTTGTATTTAACTAATTTAAAAAAAATAGAGGAAGCAGAATGACTGAGTTGCTGAACTCCTTAATCTAGCAAATAATGTAACAAAGGGCATGAGTAGCTACCATACTCACACAACTGGTTTTCTGGGTGAGAGCCCAGGTGAGCAGGGAAGCCAGTGCCAGGTACCAAATCAAGAGGAGCCAGCTGTCCCACTGTTCCGTAGATGTGTTTCCAAAGTGGAAAATTCTCTCTCTGTTACCAGCCCTTGCCAGTACTAACACTTTTTTTTTTTTTTTTTTTTTAAATGATGATGAGTTTAATTACATCCTTTAGCTCTTAATGACACTAATTCAGTGTAAGTATTTGACACTGGCATTCTTGATGGCTGTTGTTACATCTTTGTCAAACAGGGGATTGGGATGAAGATCACGATCACTGTTAAATTAGTTTAATTTATTACTAATCAAATCAGAGTAGGACAATGACAAATAAAAACAAATCTGAAAACACCTTCCCCTGACCTCTCCCTTCTTTCTGGGCTCAGCTTCACTCCTGATTTCTCTACCTCCTCCCCTGCAGCAGTGCAGGGGGACAGGGAATGGGTGCTGTAGTCAGTTCATCACACACTGTCTTTGTTGCTTCTTCCTCCTTAGAGGGGGAGGACTCCTCACACTCTTCCCTGGCTCCAGCGTGGGGTTGCTCCCACAGGAGACAGTCCTCCATGAACTTCTCCAATGTGGGGCCTTCCCACGGAGCTACAGCTCTTCATGAACTGCTCCAGTGTGGGTGGCTTCTATGGGGTGTGGTCCTTCAGGAGCAGATCGCTCCAGTATGGGTCCCCCATGTGGTCACAAGTCCTGCCAGCAAAGCTGTTCCAACGTGGGCTCTTCTCTCAATGGGTTTACAGGTTCTGCCAGGAGCCTGCTTCAGTGCAGGTGTCCCATGGGGTCACAGCCTACTTTGTATATCAACCTGATTCAGCCCCTCCATAGGCTGCGGATGAATATCTACTCCACCATAAAACTCCATGGGCTGCAGAGGGACAGCCTGCCTCACCATGGTCTTCATCACCTGCTGCAGGGGAATCTCTGTTGCAGTGTCTGAAGCCCTCCCTCCCCCCCCCCCCCCCCCCGACCTTGGTGTCTGAAGGGCTGTGTCTCTCATGTTCTCACTCCTCTCTCCAGCTCATTTGTTGTGCAGCAGCTTGTCACCCTTCTTAAATATGTTATCACAGAGCTGCTCCCACTGTCACTGGTGGGCTCTGCCTTGCGTCCGTCATGGAGCTGGTTGGCTCTCTTGGATGTTGGGGAAGCTTCTCTGTTTCTCACAGAAACTTCCCCCATAGATCTGCTGCTACCAAAACCTTGCCATGCAAACCCAGTACAGGACGTCCGTGATAGTGAAGGGGAGCTGGTGCTGAGGAGCTGGAGTTATGCAGAAACTTGGTGGCTTTTGTGTGCTGTGGCCTGTCCCAAAGCTCCTTCACAGCACGCAGCTGGGGACCAAGGACTTTTTCTGGCAGCCACCAGGCTGTTAACGCTGTAACCCTTGCACGACACATTTGTGATCCTCACTGACAGGCGGCTTAATACACACCTTAAAGCCCACCGAGAAGATACCGGTTTGGGGGATGACGTTACTGCCTAGGGTGAGGACGCCTGTTGAGGTGCTCGTGCACACATCATGGGGCCTCTGAAGAGAGAGTGAAAAGCCGGGGCCGAGGCGGGGCAGCTCCCGCTGCGCTGTGGGCAGCCGCTACCGCCTCCCCGCCGGCCCTGCTCTGTGCCCGGAGCCCCGGAGCTCTGGCCCCGCGGCCGCGGCGCCGTCTGGCGGCCGCGGGAGGAGCGGCGAGCGGAACCGCGCTGCCGCCGTCGCTGTTTCCGGCGGAGCCGGGGAAAGCGGCACCACGGCGTCAGAGCTAGGCCGGAGCATGGCGGCGCGCTGGGCCGCCAGCTGCCTTCGAGGCGGGCGGGACGGTCGCCGTGAGTGGCGGTGGGACAGGCGCGGAGGGTCGCTGGGTGTGCGAGCGGCTAGACCGGACCGGGCTGGCGTCGGGCTCGTCCTGCGCGGGTGCTTTGAGGGGCCCGACTCGCGGCGGCTAGACCTAGCCGTGCGGGTCGACTCCTGTCCCCGGCCCGCCGTTGTGAGGTGGCCGCCGTGGGCGCAGTTCCCCGTGCAGGGCCGAGGCGCGGTCTGCAGGGTCCTGTCTGAGGGAAGGGCCGCTGGAGCCAGAGAACGTCGTTAAACTTTCGTTCTCTCCGAGTTTCCTGCTGTGGCTTCCCGCAGGCATTGCGGGGATGAGGGGGGAGAGCTCCTGGAGTGCTTTCGTGGAGTGCACATTGAGACAGGCACGTGGATTAGCAGTGCAGGGTCATGTCTTCTTTTCTTTAGAAACCAACATCTTGTAAAGAAGCTAAGTAAACTCCCTATTGCTTATTTTAGATCATTACCTTTACCAGGGTTCATCTCCACACCAACTGTTTCTCGACTGACATCAGATGAACTGATTCAGATGCGTAATGAGCTCTTCACCAAAGAGAAAGAGAGACAGTTGGCTCTTTATCCACGAATTGAGAAAATCGAAGTAAAATACATTGGGAAATCACACCCTGGAACTGTGTTTGTAATGAACAAAGCTTTGTCAACTCCATACAATTGTGCCATGCGTAAGTGAATGGACTCTTAAACTAATATCGTGCTGCTGCTGCTGAAAATTGTGCTGCCAATTGAAGTATCATGTCTGTTTGAAATGTTAATAATGCTGAGATTTTAGTGACCAAGGTAACAGACATGCATTCAAAATATTTGTGTTAAGTTTAAAATGCACTAAAATACATCAGTAGAAATGGAGCTAAATTTTGGTGGCTCTTTTAACAGCTCAAATTTCCAAGCCATTTACAAAGGTGAAGCTTGCAGTTTGCTATCACAAATGCAGGGGTCTAAACTGCTGATGCTGAGGAATATGGTTAATAACTATGTAATTATTTTTTCACTTTCTTTAGACTTAAGTGAATGGCATTGCAAGAAATCTGTTCTAGCTCTTGTGGATGGTGAGGTCTGGGATATGTACAGACCCTTGACCAAATCATGTGAAATTCAGTTCCTTACTTTCAAAGATGAAGATCCAGAGGAAATAAACAAGGTGAGTCTGTATCATACACCATTGTACGTGACTCATTTTGATCACTTGATTCCATATACACCTTTCGGTTCCATATTCATCTGCTTTCTTGAACTTTGTTGTCATGAAAGTTCAGATATTTTTAACCATAATGTGCCAAGCAACTATTATTGTTAGCTGGACCAGGGTGTGGGCTAGGCAATGTGGGCATCCCTTTCGAGTTATACTGTATTATTCTTTGGTTTCACATTTAAATATCTCTAGGGAAACATCCAGCTTGCATTTGAAGTGCAGTTGTGATTTTTTTAAATTTTTTTTTTTTAGTGATTCTGTATGGAGAATCATCACCAAATAGAAGTTTAAATAGTGAAGTGAAACTTGGATTGACAGCTAAGTTTGTGCATCATTCAGTTAAGCGTTGGTATTCTTTTGGAATAAATAGTTGATGTTCGTCTGATATAGGTTGTTAGCTTCTAGGTAATAAATCTGTGTTGTGAAATTCTCTTTATAGGCCTATTGGCGTTCCTGTGCCATGATCATGGCATGTGTGTTAAAGCGGGCATTCAAAGATGAGTACTCAGTGCATCTGATTAAAGCTCCAGAAGTGCCAGGTGATAAAAAGTGTTTTATATTGATTGTCTTGTCTTTTGCTGCCTCTTAAGTGAGTATCTGATAGCGTTAGCAGAGACTCCCTTTCCAGTCATTAAAGGTGCTTAGCAGTGATGTGTGTATTACATATTGTTGTAGCCTTTCATTTATAGTAATCACACTGAAAATAATTTTGTTATCAAAATACAGAAAATTGGTCTGTGTGGGTACCGGATTTCAGACCATTCGGGATTTCATAGGTCAAGTAACTAACTAAGGACATAACTTTTTTATTGTGAAGTTACATGAGTAAGTTATTTAAAAGATGTGATGTGTTTCTGCAAAATTTGCTTTAATAACTACGTAGCCTTGTCAACACTTGAGTTACTAACAATTACAATGTATGGATCGAGTTGAAATATTATTAAAATACAAACAGATTTATTAACAACTTTTGCTTCTTTGTGACCTGATTTAAGATTTACAAAAGTGAGAAAATGCACAAGAGAGGAGGTTGTTTAAATAACAAGGCCCACGTGATTATGCATTTGATATGCAAGAAGGTTGGTTGCTGGTCGTGTGGAATCCTCCTACAATTGATTCCCTGTTTAGCAATTCAAGCGTTTGTCTTAATCGGTAAATGGAGAGTGGATATTTTACTTCAACCAGGATTTGGAATAATCTTGTCTATACTAAGCCATATCATTATACTGTATGTATAGAAATAGTGTGAACTTACTGAGTTCATAAGCTTGATTTTTAAGCTGGCAATAACTGGATAAATATACACAGAGTGTCCTAACAACTAGCACAGGAATGTCTGTTCCCTTTATCAGAAATCTGTACCATGCTTGCATCATGGATAAACATTTTACTTCAGCTGTAATATTGCCTGATTTCTCTATGCATGAAATTCCTCTTTACAGTTTAATAGTGCAAATTTACTTGTAATGTATCAGTGTATCACAGCTGAAAACCTTTATGATGGATTTCTTGAAATAAATCTGTTTTTTTTTTTCCTCATTCATTTTGCTACATTTATAAGAATATATTATGACAATGAAATATGTACTTTGTTACAAACATGAGTATTTTTCTCTTTGGTATTGGAATTGCAGTGATCTCTGGAGCTTTCTGTTATGATGTAATTTTGGACAATAGACTGAATGACTGGAAACCAACAAATGTAAGGACAATAACTTCTTGCCCAATAATTTATATAGCTTGCATCCTTGTCCAGTGGCTCTTTTTTAATGGGGGAGAGGGGCGGTGATTTTTTTTTTTTTTAACTTTTTAAATTTTTGTCAGGTATATCTACACTAGTAATTTTTTTTTTTTAGGTCAGGAGTACTCTTTGGAAACTTATCTGCTTTTACCACATACTGTCTCTCATTGCAGAATGCTCTCAGAGCACACACACTGGGTTCCTTTCAGGTGAAGTTAAACGTAGAGCTTTCCTCCAGATGATTCCAGGTTTTAGTCTGTGGGGCTAGAGTAAATTCTAGTCTGAAACAATTCCAAAACCGGTTTATGTGGCTCTTGGGACCTCAGTGCCATCTTTATTATTATTCAGATCTGCTCCTACTGCAGCTCTTGCCTGGTAATGTAGGTACAACCACAGGCTTTGTGCGACCAGAGTCCTCTGAAAATAAAAATTTGTTTAATATGTGTATATTAACCTAGTGGTTTAGAGCATGGTCAGTTTATTGTTGTAAAAGAATGTTGAGCACATTCAGCTGAAGCTTTCCTTAGTAGCTTCCTTATTTCATGCCTTTCAGTAAATCTAATTATCTAAAACCTCCTAAAAGTCTCCTAACTACTTTGTATGAGTGGTGATGATGAATGTTTTACTATTCTGGTACCTGTTCTTGCTCTCATGTGCAAATACCAGCAGAGTGTTTGGATAACAAAACAGTTTTGGTGCAATGTTGAATTTTTCTTCAATATGGTTTTTGTAGTTGAAGGAACTTAGTTTGAAATATTATGTACGTGACATTATAACTGTAGTTTTTCCTAATAACGGCTTTTTATTTATCAATAAATCTATGAGTATTCAGAGCTTTGGATCTTGGACGAAGACTTTGGACCTTGGTTTGGACCAAAGACCAAATTTCTCTTTGTTAATTGTTCAGTACTTTTCTTTCCTTTGAGTCTATTACAATAGAGGTCATTTATAAGTGGAGTCATGACTCTGGGAAACAAGATACACAGATGAACATTTAACAGTATCAGGACCGCATGTGTCTTTGTTGTGCTGGGAAAACCTGAAAATTTTAACATCAATTAAGTATCTTGTTTCTGATGGAAAAAACCCTGTTGATTTGACTGGGCATTGAATCAGTCCCTTTAAGCAGTGATGAGCTGTAGCAATCTGTTGCTGATAAATAGTAAGAGTTAAAGTCTTACAGCAATATTCTTAGATTTGGGGTTTATAGTAGATGATCCTTGTTGTTTTGACTAATATTTAGTGTTTCCTATGCTTTGTCTATTCACTACAGCTGTGAAACAGTGGTGACAGTTTTATGTGTATCAACTGTTTTTTAGGACAACTTCCGTTCTCTTACAAGGGATGCTGGAAAGCTAATTCATAAAGACTTGCCATTTGAAGCACTCCATGTTGAAGCAAAAGTAGCACGTGAAATGTTTCAGCACAACAGGTAAGTAGGTATCTGAATTTGCCTTTCTTCTAGAAAGACAAATAGAAATTAATTTAAATCTAATTTTGTTTTGTAAATCTAAAATGAGATGTGACAGGTCAAGTAAGAAGGTACTTTTCCCACTGCTCTGAATGAATGTTCCTCCATTCTTTGTCACACTACATTAATTATTTTTTTTTTTAATGTTCTCTTCAGCAGCCAACACCAGGCACCTTCACTGGATGTAGTTTTGTGACAAATGGAAAGACTGTAGACTTCGTAGTTTAATAATGAGCTTCAGGTTTTCAGTACTTTTAAATTGAAGCCCTGGACTTGGTGTACTAGTTGCTCTCAGCCTTTGCTTGAAAGGCTTTCATATTCAAAGAAACATTTTCTTCATATCTTGATACCTTCAGTTGAAGATTTGATGAAATGCAGTTTTTGAACTCTGGAGGGGGGAAATGGGGAAAATGCTCTGACCTGTGCAGTAAAAGAAGGCTTGTTAAAAACTCCATTTTTCTTCACTGAAAAAACCACTTAAGCAGTGTTTTGGGAAAAAAATTCTCTGGTCCACAGCTTTTTGGCAGTTGGGGAGAGGTGGGGGAAAATGATAAATAATAATTTTTTGAACCAAAATAAAATTATGCTAAAGTTGTAAAAATAACTAATTTTTTTAGCTTAATAATGAAAATGATATTAATGTGACATATGGACTAGCATCTCTTCACTATGTTTGCCTGTCAGGGCATTGACAGGAGGTGGGAGCTGACTTTTTATAATAGCTTTAGACATTATGTGTATTTATGTGTGTGTAGAAAGAATCGAAAACACTTTGCTGCCCTGCAGATGACCAGCTGTTGAGGACCACACCTTGCATAAAGTCAGTTTAGGTAATTTGATAGTGTCTTCTAGTCTTACCTATAACTTGAAAAACCCCTTCTTATTTGATGTAGTAGGCTTGTTTTATCTTTCTGAATAAATTTCTGCTGAGAGAGTGTGGCCCTCCTATAATATATGCATGGAATAGACTAGTCCTATAGACTATAGACCAATAGACTATAGGTCCTTTCAGCAGGAAAGGACCAATATTGACCATCTAGTCCACCTGCCTGACCACCTCAAGGCTGTCCAAAAGTTAAAGCATGTTTTCTGGGACATTTCCCAAATGCCTTTTAAACACTGACAGCCTTGGGGCATCAGCAGCCTCTGCAGGACTCCTGTTCAGGGTTTTGACCACCCTTGGTAAAGAAATGCTTTCTAATGTCCAGTTGAAACTTCCTGTAGTGTAGCTTTGAACCACTCCCATGTATCCTATCACTGGATACCGTGGAGTAGAGACCAGCACCTCCCTCTCCACTTCACATCCTCATGTGTCTGCAGAGAGCAATGAGGTCACCCCTCAGCCTCCTCCTCTCCGAGCTAGAGAAGCCCAAAGTCCTTAGCCACTCCTCACAGGACATTCCTTCCAGCCCCTTCACCACCTTTGTTGCCTTCCTCTGGCTGCATTCAGGGACCTCCACAACCTTTTTAAATTGTGGGGCCCAGCACTACACACAGTACTCCAGGTGAGGTGGCACCAGTGCTGAACACAGTGGGATAATCATGTCTTTGGACCGGCCGATTACACTGTGTTCAGTGCACCCCAGGGTGCAGTTTGACTTATTGGCTGCCAGTGCACTTGTATTGAGCCTGCTGTCGACCTCAGATCTCTTTCTGCAGGGCTGTGCTCCAGCCATTCCTCTCCCAAATTATACTTGTGCCTGGCATTACTCTGTCCTAGGTGCAGAATCTGGCATTTGGACTTATTAAATTTAATCCTATTAATCATAACCCAATGTTCCAATCTACCTAGATCTCTCTGCAAGGCCTCTTGTCCCTTGAGAGAGACAACAGCACCTGCTAGTTTGGTATCATCAGTAAACTTGCTAATGGTGCATTCAACTCCTGCATCCAGATCACTGATAAATATGGTGAATGGCGCTGGTCCTAGAATTGAACATTGAGCACTGCTGGTGACCGCTCATCCAGATGTAGCCCCATTCACTACAGCCCTTTGAGCTCTGACCTTCAACCAGTTCATCACCCAGTCCACAATGTATGTGCCCATCCCACAGCTGGACAGCTTGCCCAGAAGGATGCTGTGAGGGACAGTATCAAATGCCTTACTCTAAAATACAGAAAAACAACTTCTGCTGCCTTCCCTTCATACCCTAGGCCTATGACTTCAGCACAGAAGGACACCAAGTTAGTTAAACAGGACTTTCCCTTTGTGAACCCACAGTGACCGAGCCTGATGATTGCATTATACTTCAAATACCTTACAGTAGTACTCAGTATAATCTCCATAGTTTTTCCAGGAACTCAGGTAGACTAAACGCTCTGTATGACATGCTTTATGAAACATGTCAATAAGTGTTGTCATCCCAAGTTAAAAATTTAAACCTGTTTAAAAGGTCACATAAATACAAGCATGATTTTTAAGAATGCTCCTTAAATTGATCTTTTAAGTACTCTTATAAGAACTAAGTGTTAAAGGTGAGGATTTTTTAAATCTTTGTTTTGTTTTGTTCAGATACAAAATGGAGATGATAGAACGTAAAGCTTCGCAGAATATGGAAGGAATTGTAACATTACATAGGTGAGCAAAACTGAACTCTCATTCTGTAGTGATTCACTGAAAGAATTATATTGCAAGTACTCTCTACAAGTGAGAAGAGTAAGTTACTCATGATGATTTTCAATTTACAAATGACTTGTTACATAAAATCTAAATATATTGCTAGAGCTTGACAGGTTAAATAAGATACAAATCAAATACTTGTTTGAAAACAGGTGTTAATACTGTATAGTGGATTTTACTTCTACAGTTGTCAAGAAGCTAAATGACTTCTAACTGGCAAGCTGCTTGTTAGTGGTGGAAAGGAGCTGGCTTCTGGGATATAGTGTGATAAAGTTTTTAGGCTAGAGGCAGGAAGCTTATATGGTATCTCAGGCATATGAAAGATTCTGTGACTAGCTTAGGATAGTGTAGGATATTCAGTTTTCTAGATGTCTAAATTGTTCCACATTTGACTTTGGAGTCCACATCTCTCTAAAGGAACAGATGTCTTTGCTGTGATGGTTCTTGAAGTTTTAGAACATGTTGTGTCTGTTGTTCCTCCTTCCTTCCTCCCATTCTCTAGTTTGCTCAATGAAGCGGGGAGATGGACTTAACGTGTTGATTTCTGGGAGAGGTTTGTTCTTAATGTTCTTCTGTTGTATGTCTTTTTGTCTCTCTCTCTTCTTAACTGATTTGAAGTTTTCCAAGACCTGAAAGGGAAATACCTGTGCTGGTTGTAAAGTGTACTGTGGAAAATGTGTGATTTTGGAGACAGATCTGTGAATGACAGTTACCCCATTTTTAAAGCCAAAATGGCCTCAAAGATTTATTAAACCTAGGATCCTCTTTCTAGACCTAAGGCTTAAATTTCATAAATTCATTTTGGGAAATTTGCTTTTGTACTTTTGCTTCAGGAAATGCTGATCTGGGGATTTGTTTAGATTTTATTTGGGATTTGTGGAGTTTCTTTCATCTGTTCTATAGGTGGGAATTTACTTATCAAAAATGGAAACAAATAGGCTTGTGCTTCTCTCCAAATATATTTTACGTGTTGGTTTTTTTTTTTTTTTTTTCCCCATCAGGTTTGGTGACTTTGTAGATGTTAGTGAAGGCCCTCATATTCCAAGGACAAGTTTCTGCTTCCAGTATGAGATAACAGCCGCCCATAACCTTCAGACTAACCAGTCTGAATTGGTAAGGAGGTTCCAGGGTGTGTCCCTGCCAATCCATTTGAAGGTAACTAATCCATTTTGTACAGGTTTTCCTTCTTTAAATTAGGGCATTTTGCTTACTTTCTGATCTTTATTATATGCTGATGAATATGTAGCCAAACATAATTCAGAGGTGAGAAGAGCAGCAAAAAGGGAAGGCCCATTATGATGACTGGATATTTGGAGTTTGTTTTCCTGGAACTATTCTGGATGTGAAATTAGGGCTAGAAAAGTTTGCATTAGAAGGCTCTTGATGTTATTTTTCAGTACTGAAAGTGTGGGTTGTTTTTTTTTTTTTTCGGATCTGTGATTTCTGCATGGATATTTCATTCACCTTGCCTTAGTTGTGCCTGCAAATCTTATGTAATTGCTGACTGTGTTTATTCAGAATCGGGAAAGAACAGAAATTAGAATTTATACTCCTGCTAAAGGATACCGTTTCAAAGTTTTTCAGGACACCAAAGTAAAACGGAACAAAAAACCCCAAACCAGTCCTAGCACTGATCAGTCTTAAACAAAGGCTTTGCAGAACTAGCTGTAAGTTGAGGCAAGAGTCTTTCTTCCCATTTTCAGTTGATTTACATGATTTTGACCTGTGGTCTAGCACATGTGCTGTTGTGTCAGTTGGGGAAGTTTTCAAGGGATAAGTGGGCACTGGGTTCCTTGCCCCATCTCTGTGCAACCTCATCAGAAGATTTTAATTCCCAGTTTTGCCCATAACCACCTCAGTGATTCCACACAACGAATAAATGTGATCGACAGACACATATTCAAGTCTCCAAAGCAATATGGTCAAATGGGACACTGAAATCTTAAGATATAATGCCTGAATTAGGGATTGTATGGTTTTGTGCTATAATTTCTCCACACTGCTTAGAATGTGTGATCTGTGAGAAGTTTGGGTTTTTTTTCTTTTAGTAACATAATTTAATAACATTTAATACAGGCTCACCACACCGTGTGGTACAAACTGCTGGAAAGATCGAAGAGGCTGGTAAGTCTCATTAGTGGTGAAGTACGGCTTACTAAATAAAAAGATGTGCTGTGGTAGAGAAGAATTTGAACGATTGGAGGTGGGTAATTTCTTCAAGAACATATCTTTAGGAATGGAAATGTTCACAGGTGAAGAAATATCAGATGCATATGGAATCTCTAGGCTGTTGTTAATTATCACTTTAAATTATATTAGTATTTTTCAAATTTGACTGTAGAATTAATATTGGTATCATGTGTGTGTAAAATTTAATTTTTTTTTTCTTGTTTTAATTGTGAATGTGAAATAAGAAAACTGAATATTGGAATAATGTATTTACACAACCTGGATCTTAGGTAGTAACAAGTTCTCTGCCACAGGTTTGAGAGAACATGTACAAACATGTTTTTTACAAGTAAATCCAAGGATAAAAATCTAATACCACTGTGTGAACCTAGGTGGAAGTTACTGGAGATAGAAGGGAATTTCAGTCAGCTGTGTAAATACACTAGTTTGAGGCTTTTTTGCCTATTTAAAACCTACATGAAAAAGAAAAGTTTCTTGCAAAAATACTTTTGTTAAACAAACAATGTTTCAAAGTTGATATGTACTCACTAAGAGAAGCTTTACAGTGACTGAATAAATGCAAAAGGTGAGTTTTTAAGATAAATGGAACTATGAAATACCATAAGCCGCATATAACCAGAGACTGACTTTCAAGGCATGTTTAAGTGTGGGAAATCTTCCTAAGAATTAAACAGCAGATGTTTTGGAGTCTTCAGATCAAATATTTGACTTAATTGCATAGCAAGAGAGAGAGAAGAAAAATGCTGTATGTCTACTGAAACTTGTTAGCCAAGGATGCACTCAGAGCCTAACCCATGACACTTTTCAATTAAATTAGTTTAAAGATGCTTTGTCATTCAGGCTATTGAATTTTGGAGGCAATAACTGTCTTTATAGGTTGTCATTTCTTGTTACAGTGACAGTATGAGGGAAGGTTTTCCAAAATCAAAGAGAATTACAAAATGTCTAAAAGTATGACAGAAATTGTTATGTTTCTGCAGGTCATTGAAGAAAAATATTTGGAAGCAGCAGAAGAATGTCATGTGGAAAAAGAGGGAAGTGAAGAAGGAAAAGCTGAATCTGTTTAACCTCTAAATGTACATAATAAAATGTGTATTTTTACATGACTTCTTTGTTCTGCAGATAAAAATGTCTTGGCTAATTAATTTGAATTCTGTGGACCTAAAATCACAGATAGGTATAAAGCCAGTATCAGATATTTCAGTCCACATGAATATCACTTAAAAGGGAGGAAAAACGGTAACTTCTTATCTGTGATAACTAATCTTGCCAGTTACTGTTGTCCTTATCTTGACAACAATTGTATGTTGTCCTCTGTGATTAGTGCAATTATGCCAAAAGCCTGTAGTTGAACTAGCAGCTGGAAAGGCTGTCCCCTTTATCTTAATATCATTTCAAGGCCCTTTGTTCGATCTTCCATGAAGAAATTGCTTCCTTCTAATTTCTGACCTGCTGTGTTTGTTTCTTTCTGGAGCTTCCTGATGAAATTCCACCAAGTTCTTTGCCTATTGCAATAGAAAGTTGAGACAAATAGTATCTTAAGAAGAAAGAAAAATAAAAGAAAGAACAAAAAAAAAGCCCTAACAGAAATCCTGAAGGGGTTACAGAAGATTATTACTTCTTTTGATTTCCTGTCAGAACTGAAATTAGATACTCTATTGTGTTTCTGGTTCAAAAGACTCCAATCAGTAGACAACTGCGTACTTGTCGTTGCTTTTTACTAGTACAAAAATAGCAGAATGTAAAAGCTGAAAAGTTTTTTTTAATTCTTCTATACAAGTGCAATTAAAGATAGTTTTCCAGACTAGTACCAGCAATGTAGTCCATTACTTGCATCTCTAGTGTAGTAAGATTTATTATACATTTTCATTCTTTGATATTTAAATATGGTGATTTCAATTAAATTTCACAAGGGTTTTTTGTTAGATGGTGTTTTCTGACATTTTGTGTTTTCATCACTAGCTCATTAGACCTGTTCTCATTATACCAGAAGAGATTTTTTTTTTTTTTTTTTATTTTTCACTTGTTAAAGTGCAAGTATTTTCTCTGAATTTTATCCCAATTACTCATTTCACCATTAACTGCATCACTTCCTTTCTTATCAATTGACACTATAGTTTTGCAAGAGCAGCATAGCAGTTTGGCAAAATCGATTGAGGTAAGGAAACCTTACCTAGCTTAGCTGAAAAAAATAATAAGTAAGTGTTGAATGTATCAGAACACAGTTGAAATGTGGGCAGTAGAAGTATTTTTTGGTGAAATTGCAGAAATCTTAAGATACGTGTTAAAATACATTTGCTGCTTTGCATTTCTGTGATTAGTGAAATCTTAAGCTATTCAGATTTGCTGGCTTACAGTGAAGTTTGGAGTCTGTCAGTATGCTAACAGACATGACCTCTGGTTTAGTTTCCTGTTGGAATATAACACATCTTTAAACTTTAGCCCGTGTTTTCTCAGAGTACTTGAAAAAGGTGGTTGGGGGTTTTTTTTTGTCCTTGTGATTAATGTTACAGATGACTTTTTATAAAGTTTATAATCAGATGCTTAATTTTAAAAATAATATTCTTGATACAAGTTTTACCTCCAGGGTATACACACATTCTGAACCTTTTCCTAAGACTGTAAAAGATCTTTGCACTGAACTTCAAATACTTGTATTTGTTTTAAACTTAACCTTCCAGAGTATACTTTGGCTGTAACCCTGTTGCTCTGGAAAAGCAGTGATGGGTCCGTGTCTTGGGGTACACAAAATTTGCTGGCTTGTGTTTGGGTTTTTTGTTCCTTTAATTAATTAAATTATTTATTTTGGAGGTACTGCCATCACTGATTAACCCAAGACCATAGCGAAATTATGGCATTGGGATCTGATCTAGAGGCTCTGTTTTGAATCTTAAGCCAGTTTGCATCACCAGCCCACACCATCTCTGACGGCTGTTCTGTATTTTGGGAACCCTGAATTCCTCCCAGATTCTATGACCTGCAGAAGAAGGTGAGAAAGGTGATCCTCTTTAGGAAAATTTTTTTAACCCTAGCTGATTTTTAATGTTTCAGAGCTTTTCTGTTGTTTCCTATGCTTGCTTAAGGTTTTTTTGTTTTTTGGAGGGGGCGGGAACACGGCTTTTATAGTGTTCAGTATAAGAAACGGTTTGAAAGGCGTATAGCTGGGCTGAAAAGTCTGGAGAGGGATTTTTCCCGTTACTGGGTCTAAGGCGAGCGGGTGTGGGATTGGCAGAGGGTTTTACAGCACAGCCTGGAGACTCCGCCGAGCTGCTGCCACTAGGTGGGAGCAGTGGCCTGGGGAGGAGAGGCGCTGTCTCACCGCGGGGACAGGAGCAGGAGACTCGCCCTGCGGGGACTCGGGTGAATCCCCGTGGAAGGGATTTTTGCAAGTGAAGAACTGTGATACCGAAAATGTTGTTGAAGACTTCCAGCTGAAGTGTACATGAGATTAAACTTTCCGCTCCCTCCCACCTGCTTCCCCGGAGGTTTATGCACAAAAAGGTGGAAACTCAAATTTCTTGCAGAACTCGGTGCTAGCTCACATCTTGGCTTATATGGACTTCAGAAGGACATATCTGAACAGCACCAGGATTCTTGCACAAGACAGTAGCAGTTAGAAGAGAACTGGCTAATAGAAGGTAGTGTTCACTTCTTACCTCATATGTGGTGGTGACATCACTTTTTGAAGCAGGAGATGTAGATTCAATTTCCTGTTGTGCCAGAGAGGGATTCAGATTCTTGCTTGCAAGGGGAAACATCTGTGGGTTCTTTTGGGGGAGATGGATCATGAAGTATTCTGAGTGCTTCCTACCCAACCTGTATGAAGTGATGCCAATACCAGGGAAAAGTCCTCAAATGTTTCTTGGATAAGCATAAGAACAAATGTGCTCAGTGCTCTTGGCAAACACAAAGCAACAGGGAGATCCAGTCCCTGAGCTCAGGGTCATTTCTGTGCTTTACCATTAATTGTTGGCATATAAAATGCTGAAATTGTCTACCAAGAGGAATGCTGCAGCAGCTAGGCTAGGATAACGCTTCCTTTCTCTTTTTAACGCAAGAACTGAACTGCAGCTGACCTGCAGGGTGGTACTAACCCATCTGGTTATTTGGGGTTGTGATTTTGACATATACCTGGAACTACAGCTATATACAAAACTTAAAGCTATGGGGTAATATAAAATACCAAAATGTACTTGGGTATATGGCACAGCTCTTGCTAATGTGTGGATTCTAGATAATGTGTGTCCTGTTCTACCTACTGTGGAGCCTGGTCCAATCTTTGCAGTGGGAAGTAGACAAAAGGGACTGCTGTAGATTGGTTCAAAATGAGACAAAAAAACTTATTTCTCTACAGTAAATGCTATAGACCCCAGAAACTACAGGGATTAGGGAGGGTAGATGGCCAAAAGAAACTGCAGAATTAAGCTAGGTCCCCTCCTTGGCTATTACTCCTCTATTAAATTGCTTTTCAGGTGTAAAGATGCAGTTTTTCTGTTTCCATTCAGTAAAAGAAACGCAGAGCAAGCTGAAGGAAGAATCTAGGAAGACACCATACTGCAAAATACAGGTGATGGACCAAGGGGAGGATGAGGTGATTTAGGCCAATATACGTGAGCAGAAGGTAACACTGGGCAGTTTCTAATATGGAATAAATAAGGAAGATTTTTTTTATTTTGTGTATGTGTGTGTTGAAGGTGGTGAGACACTGGAAAAAATTTCCCAAAGAAGCTGTGGATGCTCCCTCCCTGGAAGTGTTCAAGGTCAGGTTGGATGAGGCTTTGAGCAACCTGGTCTAGTGGAAGGTGTCCCTACCTATGGCAGATGAATTGGAATTAGATGATCTTTAAGGTCCCTTCCAACCCAAAGCATTCTGTGATGATAGGGGAAACGGCAGGAACTGAAGCCTTCTTCCTTGTTGCACTTCTCTGTAGTAGCTCCACATCTTCTCACATTCAAGTTGTTCTTCCTTCTACCTCTTGTTTGAAAAAGAGTTGAAACTTTTCCAAATTGCAGTATTTTTGCTCTGAGTTTAGGACTCTACAGCCTTCCCTTTTATTTATTTGTTTCATCCAAAATGAAACCTCATATCAAGGTTAAAGGTGCATGGGGTCTTGATCCTAAGAGCTGGCAGTAGGAAGGTTGAGCTGAGTCAGTTCCAGCTTTGTATACACACTATCAGACAACTGAGATATTTGTTCCAAAGAAATACACTGTAATTCATGTTATCATGGATTTTTTGAGATAGAAAAGGCAATTATGATGTAGTCTGATTTCCTCAATAACAGAAAGAATTAAATGTCAAGAGAGAGGTGGTTGGCTTTTTTTCATACCAAGGAAGTAAAACTCTTCCCTGGGAAACTGAAGACATGCAAGTGATGAAAACGCTCAATCATCAGTAGACATCAAGTCCTTTTATGACAGCAGCCAGAATGAGCTTCTCTTTCTATTTTAATCTCTGTTAAGAAGCAATCTCTTACTGCTGTTTAGTAATGTATCTAATGCTATACCACTCAGCTTATCACAATACTCTGAAGCCAGTGAACTTGCTAGTGCAGCTACACTTATTTTATTAGGTTATTTAAGGAATCCTGGTGCAGGAACTCAATATCATAGAGGCATTTGATGGGAAGAGTTGGCAGTGGATATTTCTTGAAGAATACCAACAATCTGAAAATGGTAATGCTATCATGCTGTGGTCTTCAATGAGTTTTAAACCCAGTCATGGACAGCATTAACATTTTTTCAGAGTAAAAAGAAAATGTACTTTTAAAAAATATCTGCTAATATAATATCTACAACTTAGTATGTCTGCTATTCTGGGCAATCAGTTATGTAGAAAAAAATACATATAAATAGTCTAATGACCATATTTCTATTGACTATTTATTTCTTAAGATTGCAGGTTACTCACATTTTAAGGAGAAAAAAATGTAAGGGAACATATATTTGATTTTTATAGTCTGACTATGAGTCAGAATAGTGAGTGGCAAGACCCCTTTTCTTCCTTACTGTACCTTCTAATGCCCAGGCTGGGGAGTGGAAAGGTGAGGTGAAGTAAGGAAGTCACAACTGGTCATTGTTTCAGTGCCATGTCATTCACAAGCACTGAGGATGGTATTGTACTCCAGGTGCACGGCTCTGATGTTAATGAAAGCCTTTGAAGAAGAGAAAAAAAAATCTCTTACTGCTTGCAGGCTTGGGGTGTTGGAGAGTAAATGAGGCTTTTTTTTCAAATGCAATGAGAAACCAAGGAAAATATCATGTAACATCTTCCTTTTGTGAGCAGAACTGACATAATAAATGTAATCATTTAATACTTCACTTTAATCTATATATTCCATGGGGGAATTCAAGTTGTGGAGACAAGCTCAACAGCATCTATAGGTTTCTGTGTTTCACAGAAATCTTAGATTTAAAATTGTTTTTCTATGTCAGTCATGTATCTAGGTGTTCTCTACGTACTGCAACCACATCAGGGCAGTGCTGAGCTTTCTCAGAGTTTTCTGGCAACTGCATCATGGAGAAGACAAGTAGCAGTGACCTGCAAGTCTGGGACCCCCCTGCTTCCAGGGGCTTGGGGACCCCCTTGACTTCAGTAAGAGAACTGATACTGTCAAACCTTGCCTCAAATGGAGAGGGAGATCAAACTGCACTTCACTGTTTTGCCCTAGTCCCAAGAAATGAGAATTTCTATCAACTGTCCTCCTCTCTTTCAACACAATTTCCTCCTCACTTTCAAAGCTTTTTTTTTTTTTTTTTTTTTTTTTTTTTCCCCTGTAAAATGCATAGGGATATGCTTTTCTTTAAAAAAGTGTGCTTCACCACATTGAGAATCCCCTCTCAGAGCTATGGCTCTGACTTGGGAAGGGATGAAGTTGGCTTTTGCTTTTTGGTGGTCATGGCTGTATGCATCCCCAGGGGAGCCACTGAATTTACAGCCTGATTTACACCCTGCAGTTGTTCTGTCTGAGTGGAAAAATCACACTCAGTGAGACTGTTCATATGTGATATTGTTTTATATGTGAGACCATTGAATCATAAGTGTCTGCAGTCTGGAGTTCTCTGTAATCTTACCTCATGCTGGGTGTTCACACTCAAAACACTGCAAACAGAAAGTGTGTATTTATTGGTGCAGCACAAACATTAACCTTGTTTCTTACTTAAGGGTGAGTACTTTGAGGTTTTTTGTTTCCCCTTCTGCTCCACCATCAAATTAATATTTCATAACTAAACTATTCATTAAGCAGGTTTAATTAAAACATGAGAGAGAGAGTTTTAAAAGCTGTCTCTGTCACTTAGTTTCTGTAATGGTGGGTATTCAGTAACTATTTTGTCTTTCCACAAAATAAATAATACTTTCCTATTTCTCTGGAATTTTCTGGAACTTCTAAAGTAAAATAAATGGATTTCCCTTTTCTTGTAGTGATCTATTGACTCATTTCTTCTAATTAACCAACAATAAAATCTTAGAGAAACGTTTTCTGTCATTTTTTTTTCTCTTGCATATAATAAAAATCTATAGAAATTAATAGAATGAAGTTATAAGTGCTGGAAGTTTATTTTATAATTTTTCTTTTCCTAAATAAAATGAAGAAACAGAATATTTGTGTATGAAGTAAAGCCTGAAGAGATGAAAAATAATAAAACAAAATAAACAACCATGTTGTTGCACTCAAAATATTACACGTTCCACATCCTAGCAAGGACTTACTGATACAGAAAGTTGCTTTTTTCCTTGCTTTTTCCTGTGACTCTAAACCTAGCGAACATTCCAGCAAGCATGCCTGTATGCAGAACAACTCTTCTTTTTTACATGTAGAATGGAGGTTTTCCCAGCATAGCACTGACTGATTCATGATTTCTGTTCTCCTCCCAAAGCAGTGGTTTGTTCCATGTGAATTCTGGTAAGAGGCATGATACAGTGTTAATGCTAATATGTAGGAGTCAGTCAGAGGTAAAAACCCCTATCACGATTAGCATTAACAACATACAGCCTACAGAGGAACTCCAGAGACTGGAGTATGAGACATAAAGAACTGAAACCATTGTTTTTTTCCCCTTGATATACCTAAAAAAAAAAAAAAAAGACAAAAAAAAGAAAAAGACAGAAATGCATATAAAATAATATGTCAGAGAAAGGAAAGACATCTGAGGGAAAGAGCTGTAGTTAGAGACACAGGAACCATCTACTGTACAGTTGAAACCAGTCAAACCTGCAGTTGTTTTAGTTACTTTTATAAGAGAATTAGGAAGAATCTTTCTTCTCTGAAAAAGCAACTTTCTGCTTATTGCATTTTTTTGGTGCTGTTTTACTTGCATGGAGCAAGAGGAATACAGAGGAACACAGACTGTAGCACAGTCTTGCCTAATTTTGTATCCTTTTACATACCAGTTAATAAAGACTTCTACTATCAGCCAAGTTCCTCAAATAAACAAAAGCAAAAATTACTTGGGTCACTTGAGACAAAAAGGCTATCATCAGGAAAGCTGACTGTTGAACAGGATGTAAGAAACAGAGCTAAGAAGTAATCATGGTTTCATCAGTATGCAGTGTGTGCGATTAAGCAACAAATATTATTTTGTATTCTGAAATAAAAGAGTGCTGAGCAGAGAGAATATCCGTTGGACAGGTTTAGTTGCTGGGTCTAGGATTAATATACAGGGCTCCTACACCTTTGTTCCGGTAGGCTAGAATGAGATTAACAATTATAAATGTCTGTGTTGAACAGTATATTGTTTGCTAAAAACTTTTTAATATTCATCAGTCAGTGATTCTTTGACCATAAAATTAATAAGTGCTGAATTTTTTTGACTGAAGATGAACATTTTTTTTACTCCTTTCAGCCTGTTATGAGCTCTCTCCTGAAAACTAACAAGGAAAACATAGTTTTATAAATCAGTAATTCTATCAAATGCTTCAAAAATCTGCAAAGAAATCACATAGTGAAGTAGAAATGCACTCAGTAGAAGAAAGGTTAGAGAATCTTGATTAGCTACCCAATTATCTGAATTTTTTTTACAATTTTCAGTTACTTACATCAGTAATAAGGATGATATAGTTGACACAGTCATTCCAAGCAGGTTTAAAAAGGCCTAAAGTAATGCCTAGTTAGTTCTCTGTTAAGTATGTCTTGATCGAAATATGTTTTCCTTTCTCCATCCTTCTAAAATAAAGTATTGGCTCCTGGGCAGAGTTCAGAAATGGTTGAATCTTGTTTGCTTTCTGTTTGGTCTCCCAGTAACCACTTTTTAAAAAACAAAACAAAACAAACACAACATTTACTGTTGTTTAGGAAGAAAAGTAACAAGAAAACCAGCATGGGAAACGAGACATTATATATGACACAAGTTCAGCTATCTTTTTTGTATGTAAATTTAAAGAAACTTATGTACTTTTATAACTTCCCTACTCTTACTAACACATGTTCTAAGAGGAAGTTAAAATGTCATAGTAAGACTGTGATCTAATTTAGAGGTTTTAGGGAAATTACCTTTCACTTTGTGCTACTCTAAATGAAACCAGCTAAATACACAGTTGCGATATATGAGCAGCAAACAAAAATTCCAAGATGAATATAAAATTCTGATAGGCAGAAAAAAGTAGTTTAGAAATTTCCAAACCTTAACTTTAAAATAATGATTCAGAGCTCTCTTGAGTGTTCAGGCTAAACTCCTACTGAAATCAGACACTGAGACCTGTGGTGTAGAATTTACATTTGTGAACAGTTTCTAAACTTACACTTCAATACTCCTAAATGTTGTTGTGTGTGTATGTGGTATGTGTCTGAAGGGTGCGGGGTGCAGGTCAGGGGGGAGGATGAGAGCTGAAAGTTAATGAAATTTAAAGTACTGTTTTTTTTTTGTTTGTTTGTTTGTTTTTTGGATTTTTTTGGAAGAAAGCAAACAAATTATTTCTGTCAATAAATGGCTCCTGAATTATCTGAGTTTATTGTGGATTGGACCTGCTTTGAGCAGGGATTTGGATTTGATGACTTTCAGAGATCTCTTCCACCTTAAATTATTCTCTCATCCAGTTATTGTGCTTTTAAAGTCTGTAAGTCCCTGACTCCTTATTCACTTGCTGTCACCTGGTGGGCACACATATGTATAAAATGCTTGATACAAAATGTTTGTTCCTCTCATGGAAACTCTAAATTCAGCTTCATTAAGCTTTGGATAAGGATCACATTAGTCAGTAGGACAAGAGCTTTCCTGCAAGAAGCTTCTGTGACCTACAAGTCTGTTTCCCCAAGAATATTTGTAGAACATGTTTGTAAATTTGCATTCTCTTAAATGTATTTCAGGTTGCTATTCCTTACACCATGCTTCCCAAATCCTAATTCTTTCATATCTTTTTAGAGTTTGCCAGAGAACCCTATGGGTTTTGCTAAAAACCAGAATATTTTTATCTGTGGTTTGCAGCAGCCATTTGTGGTTGATGGTACTTTCCTCTTTAGTCTGCCTTCTCCTGCATTCATTCTTGGAGAAGGGCTGTTTTTGAAATGGATGACTTGAATAGATCTCATACTTGTTTCCTTAAAGAAGCTGAATGAGTGCTGTACTTGCACATGCCAACTTCCAACACCACTGTTGAGGAATGAGAGAAGTGAGAGACTTCAGGCAGCATTTTCTCTGCTGCTTTACTACACAGCCAGCCCTTCTAGGCAAAAGTGGGTAAGTGGATAGCCATAACTGCAGGCAAGTCTGTCTCTGGTTCTTTTCTACTCATACGATCTTGGCTTTATGTAATGGAATACTTTTGTCTAGGCTGGCAACCTAGCATTTTAATTTTGGGTTTGCATAGCATCTCAAATACTGCAAACTGTTTTTCTTTTGTGTGCTAAAGGCAAAAAAAATGCTTTATCAGGAAGTGGTGAGAAATGACATGTGTTTCCTCTTGCTGAACCTTTGTAACAGCCTTTTGTACAGCTGTCAGATTTCCATTACATGAACAAATACATATATTGCTGCATGTCTTTTCACGCAGCTCTAAAAATGTGGTCTTGGTATCAGTGGAAATGATGATCATCTACTAATGCTCAAACACAATAAAATGAAATCCCCTGATATTTCCCTTGAAACATTAAAGAAAAGGCTCATAAGATCTGATGTGATTTCCCTCTTCCTCTTTCCAGCACTCTATTCTTTGACTCACTAACATCAGAATAATACATTTATTCTTCCTATCTTATCTTCTGTTCTCTGGTCATCAGGTCCCATCCACTCACCTGCTTTTCTGTTCCTTCATCTATTGTGGTGACCTCAGATAGGTGCGTGTTCTAATTTCATTTTCAAACTTCCTAACTGCTTTCATTGTTATTGCCTCCACAGAAGCTGTCCATATCATAATTGATCTCTTAGGCTAGATGCTTTTCTCTTTGATTATTTTATCCCTGTTTGACAGTCAGACATATATGAAAATGTTGTGCCACTTTGCCTTTTTGTGACTGTTCTTTTTTGATTCTTCTACCACCTCTGTTGTGACAGAGATTCTCCTCTCACCTCTATCGTGACAGACCTGTCTTTGTATTTTTAACCTTCCATTAATCATTGACATTGCCTATTCCTGAGATGTTCCTCTGTATTCCTTAGTAGCAACATTTGACTTAAGACTGTTACATGTAATTTTTCCTCCGGTGTCATCTCTGCATCATGTTCAATTCCTACTAACAACATTTGTGTCAGTACTATACAGGTGTGACCTATTCCATTAGTTGTATTCCTTAGTTCATCTACTTGGAGCAAGCTTCCTGTGGAGGTGATCAATGCCCCAAGCCTGCAGTGTTTAAGAGGCATTTGGACAATGTCCTTAATAACATGCTTTAACTTTCGGTCAGTGCTGAAGCAGTCAGGCAGTTGGACTAGATGATTGTTGTAGGGCCGTTACAGCTGGAATAATTCCATTCTATTCTACTTCTCCTCATAATTTTTTACAGATGACTCTCCTTCAGACAAACATTTTTTTTCTCCACAGTTCCTTTCTCCTATTTCAGATACCCCCTAAAGGTCAACTTCTGCTATGACAGCTTCAAGATATCTGCTAATGCTTTCTGAAGAGCCTCTGAGGCATTTGGGATAAACTGAGAGGTTGGATGACTTAGTTTGAACTACAAGCAATAAAAACAGAAGTAAAAGTAGTAAATATTGACAAGATTTCTCTGATTTTGTATGTACATATTTAATTTCTTATCTTTGTAATTTCCCCTGTATGTGACAATATTTATCTTAATTCATGTTCCAATATTAATGCAACTAATTGAGACCTTGCTGACACCTTTGACATTACTGAAAATACATGTTGAATAGCAATTTTACAGACTACAGTAATTTTACTTGGCAATCTGTGTTCCAAAATGTGTGAGAACAAACTTCACATTCATAGCTATTTTTGTATTTCATATCTTTTTTTTTTTTTTTTTTTTTTTTTTAAATCTATGAGTTATTGAGGCACTTAAAGACTGTTCAAGTGTAAATAGGTCACTGTTCTGTAACCTAGGATTTTCTTTTGTCAGTTTGTCCATATCATAGTCTTATATTTAGATCCCCTTCAGAATACCCTTCAGAGTACCACAAACTACTTAGTTTAAATGCAAAAAGTACTCATTTCCCCACTTGAATATTTGTACATCATTGTATGATACCTCAAGGGCCTGAGGTGGACTTAGCTGGTCCACTGATAGACTAAAAGCATCCATCTTTTTAGTCTAGTTATGTGATTATTAGCCAGTCTTGCCTCTCCAGTTCAAATGACAAAATTCTTATTTATCCATTGGGCAACAGGAGGGGATCCTTTGTCATGAATCTGGAGTAAAACTCAACCTTTTGTCTTGGGTTTGATAGCAACAGGACATGCCAACTTTGATAGTACTTCCCAATATAAGTATATTATGAAAACCAGAAGCAGGTTAGGAAAGTAATTCCAACTCCAAAAAATTTGGTAGTCACTTTAGAAAAGATAAAAGTTGTTCTCCAAACTGAAAAAAAAATATATATTAGAACTTTGGCTTTTGGGGAGCCTCATCTAAAGGTTTTTAGGGTTGTCATTCCTGTTACAAGTGTGAGGGTGTGAGGGAGAAAAGGCAATTCACCAAAGCCAGAAATCTGCAGTGCTCATGTATGTGAGTATGTACACTCAGTCACTTTAGAGGAATCAAGACTGTGATAGACTCCAAGCTTGGTGCTCTGAAGTTAGAGAATAGAGGCCCACGCTGACCACAATAGGCTTTGAAACAGACCTAGGGAACCCCATCCTTTTATTTACATTTACCTGCATATAAACAAGACATAACTCACAAGTACAATGTCAGAATACCTGCTGAAAAAAAACAATTTTGGGAGAAAAAACTTGAAGGAGATTTGGGATCTTGAAAGAGATGTGCCAGCAAACAGATCATGTGAATATCTTTGTGGGGGACATTAGGTGGGACTCACATCACACAACTGCAGCTACAGAAAAAGTAGGTATTCAGCCTATGCCATCTATCTGCATATCTTCCCTTAACATTCACCAGAGAAAGAGTGGCACTGGCCTCTTTCTTAGAATGTTACAAATTGCCCTCTGGAGGTGCTATTTCCTTTTATTTGTCAAAACTAAAATTTGGTATAGTATATAAGAGGGTTTTTTTGACTCTGTCTTCCTCTGCGGTCATGAAAATATCCTTTTTGTGAAAAATAAGACCAAAATGAGATGTACCAGTTCCAGAGATGTTTTTACTCTTGAATAGCAGAAATCTAATTTTGACTGAAAAATAATTTAGGGCTAATATAATTGGCACATTCTATAACTCTTTCAATCACCTACAAAAGGCTCTTACATATAAGCAGTACACCAGAGATCCATTTTCAGGTACCCTATTTACATTTTCAGTCCTCTATTCCCTCTAATTTCTCAGAAAGCAAATCTATTCTTTTAAAAACACTTAGAAAAATATTGAATTCAAGTCTATTATTTAAGCTACTGGAAGAGCTCCAAAGGTGTGTATATTGATAGAAGCAGCTTTTCTCTGCCTAATACTTCCTCTAAAATAAGAACTACCTCTATTTCACTTTGTGGATCAAGTAGGTGGATTTTATTTCATTTATTTATTTATTTTAAATTCTGTATGTCATCTATTTTGCTTGTTTCTTTGTAAATAAAAATAATCACCATATCAAAAAGCTAGTAAAAGAAATTATTAATCTTATATATTGGCTGACAAATTTGTTGATTCTTATGAGAAAATTAAACCCTAGATTTTTTACCAGACATGTATTAATGCTGATCATGGAGCTCCTGTTTCATCAGTATGAATATGCATTTCAAGAAAGTATATGAAATTCTTATATGGGAATTTTAAACATCTTAATTTAAAAAATAATTAAACTAAACCATAACTAAATGATGCAAGTTTAATAGGTATACTTTAAAGAAGTCATTCCTCTGTTGCTTATATATGAAATGAGGACCAGAATTTGTCACATATCCAAAACTACTTGTATAGTCAAAATTAAATGTCACATTAGTCTATACAGTTACTTTTTACAGTTACTTTTCTCCACCTCAAAATGTCTCTGGCAAACTGTTGGCAAGAGAACAACTGCAGATTAGTCATAAACCAGTTCCAGATAGGTAACTGAAACACTATAGAAATTATATTCCATATTGCATGGTCTTCTAAACTATTCATCCCCAAACAAGAAAAGGAAGGTTTCAGGAGCTAAAAGGCAGCATGCATCCCCCATGTCCTCTTATCTGTCTGCAGACAACTTTCTCGTGTGTGCTGTCCCATCAGTAACTTGAGGTTTCCTACAAAAGTGAATGCAAAGACAGTGAGGGGACTAGGTTTATATTCACTCGAGACTGGTTGTCCATGTATGATTCTGGATGGCTGAAGGCATATTTCTGTAAGGATGCCTGCCTGAGTATTCCTGCACATGTGCAAATATTTGAAGTTTAGCCTCCTTGAGTCTTGAGGCTTCTAAACCCTGCTCTAGGGCCCCTTCCCTTGGCCTGATCCCATCTCCTGTAACATATGAGCTTCTCATTTAAAAAAAAAAGAGCATTCACAAAAATAAACAAAAAAGTCAAAGCACCAAACTGAAAAACCTACCTGCTATGAGGCAGTTTCTTTACACAGAGATGCAAGCAAAACCAATGCAGCAGGAAGGCCACAGACTTCCCTTGTTCCATCTCACAGGTTAACCATGATCACTGAGCTCGGCTTGTGTTTTTTTTTTCTTCTAAAGAGAGAGAGGGAGAGTGTGTGAGAGAGAGAGAGAGAAATAAGGCAAATGAAAAATGAAAAAAAGCAACTGAGGCAGGAGGAGTTGCCACAGAGGTCTGTTGGTCTGGCTGGTTGCCTGGTATCCCTGCAGCACAAGTTAGGTGAAGAAAGCCCGTTCCAAACAACTTGAGACCCTTTATAAGTCATGACGGTGACTCATAACTAACCGACTTGCCTTGCCTTTAGTAAATCCCCTGCTTTCCTTTTCTTAGAACAGAGCTTGAAAAAAAAAAAAAAAAAAAAAAAGAAAAAAAAAGAAAAGAGAAAACCCAAGGAAAACAGAAAACTCCAATCAGACTAAAGATTTTTTAAAAATACACCTTGTACTTTCCTTCCCTCAGTCAGCTTGGCATCAGCCTTTGACTTGAGTAATAATAATAAATGCAAATGATTGTTTAGTAGTGACAGTACACTTAAACAAGTTAGGGGTATGTTGTGTGAGAGAGCTCATGCCAGTATCTTCAGAGATCTAACTGGAGAGGGAATTCACTGTGGTGAGCTGTTTCTTACTTTTCTCTGTATTACTGTTTCACCCAGAGCTGTCCCTGCACAGAGTTTTTTTATGACAATTAACCCTGGGAAATATAAGAAATAATCAGAGATGGTTAAAATTCTCCTTGTACTCCACAAATGTGCAGACACCTGACAGCTGTAGCTGGAACAGTTGCAAACTTCTAAAACCAGGGATAAATTCAAGATATATTGAGGTGTACATAGAAGACTATAAAACAGTGGATTGTGGAAGACTATTATTAGAATTATATGGCATTTTGAACATTCTTGAAAGACCACTGCATATGATTGGAAAGACAGGTTGGTCTAAATGTATAAGAGATATAAATTTATACAGTTCTTAGCTTTTGAACATATTCCCAGAAAAATGCAGTTTATGTGAATTTCCATCAAGGAAAGGTGTGGCTGCTACCTCCTGATTTTCCTCAGACACTGAGGGTTGTATGTTCTCAAAATACTACATATGAATAACATAATTCCTTTTGCCTCATGCTTTGGAAACTCAGTAATGTTTTAAAAAATTATTTCCATTTCAGAGATCATTAAAATGGCTGAAAGACAATAGTTCTGCATGCCAACCACTGAAATATAATGTTTTTCTCTTTAAGTGTGTAATTAGAAACATCTTCATCTTCTCTGTTAAGCCCATGTAAATTTTGGGTGCTTGTCTGTACATCTACACTCACATGATTACACAAGACACTCAACACATCATTAACAATGTGATGTATTTTGACTCCTGTAGTTATAGAGAAAAGTTCAAAGTTGTAGCTGGAGTAGTGATGTTCCTGCAACACATCCCAGGCAAAGCAGCTCTGAGGAACAGAATTAACTTTATCTCCAATGTCCCCTGCTCTAAGGACATTGCCAACACCCAAGCTGCTGGAGGAGAAGAGGGCAGTGAACCTAGCTACACTCTTTAATACTCATGTGTCTGGATTGGTGGGAAGGTTATGGCAGTCACCTTTCTGTTTTCTTCCTATACCTGTGGGATTGAAGGAGACAGGATTTCTCTTGGGTCCTTACTCAGGAAAAAGGAAAAAACAATAAGCTACTTGGTCCTCTCCACAAAATGTCTTCTCTTACTTGGTACTTGATGTAGGGCTAAGATCTGGGGCCAGCTTTTATGGGGAAGAAGAGGGAGGCTCCATTTCTCTGAGAGTAGACCCTGGGATTGTCTACAGCCTGATTATACTACAACACAAAAATCTTTTTACCTATTTTTTTTTTTCCCCTAACTTGCATTTTTCCTTGATTTCAGTATAAATTGGAAACCTATATTCCTAAAGAGATGAGACTTATGAAATCACACTTGGCACGTGTATGTCTGTGTGAGTATCTGTTGGTCTCCTCTCTAATGGCTTGAAAACATGGGTTAATTTGAACCCACGATAACAGAAGGATATATCAAATATATGAAGCTCCTTATGATTTTTGTGAAAACAAGCGAGCAGATTAGGAAAGACCTTAATAAAATTCCCACTTGTGGAAAGGATGGTAATTGAAGTTCAACTTTTATTAAATATTATAAAGTCCACATGGGAAACAAAATCTATAGGCAACTAGATTTTGTTAATTTTGCCACTCACAGAATGACCACATTTGTAAGGGATTGTGTTAAATGCATGACAGCACTATCGAATACATTGATCAATAGACAATTTTGGGATAAAGACCAAATAAAATCCCAATGTTGCTAAGAACAATGGATAATTTAGTGTGAAAGATGTCAATTAGGAATTGATGCCTAATTAGAGGTGGCCTGATTATGGTTACTGTGTGCATTTGTACTTGAAAGCAGGCAGGCAATCAACTTCAAACACCCAGATGAATGGGTGCTGTGAGGTGATCTAGTGGCATTGCTGTGGTCCCAGAGCACTGCTGAGGCTGTATCATGCTCTCTTCCTGCTCCTTTTGAGTTTCACTCCCTAAACTCTTTTTTGCACCTTACAGCATTTATCACTGTAGTTCCACAATTGAGTATGGCACAGAACTGTAGTATAATTTCCTGGGAGAAGCATAAACACTCTTTGTAATTTTGAGTGTATGAATATGGTTTCAGTGGCTATACCAAGGGATGCAAAGCAATAATACCTTGCAAGAATGTCAACGAGGACCTTTAGGGTCATTAAAAAAACAACAACGACAAAAATTTAAAATTCCTGGAGTCTTTCTAGTTGACCAGTAGACATAGAAACATACATTTCCTAACTGATGTGGTAAAGTTGCTTAGGTTACCTGTCTCCTGTGATGCTCTATGAGATATACCTGACCAACAGAGGGCAATATATTCGTGCAAGCAATAGATTCTGGTCCAAACCTTGCAGAAATAAAGGAGAGTTTAAGATTAGTATGATGCTGGTCAGACCCATAACATGCAATAGTACTTTCACTTGAGACAGTGGTTAAGACTCCTAATGACATCTATCAGAGATAGAAGCAGATCATAATTTGAGCTCTATTAGAAAATAAACAATGAAAAGGTGGAAAATCCAAAATCTACTTAAAACTGTTTAATGACAGAAGTGCCATCTTCAGATAGAACATGTTCATGAGTAACTGCAGGATTTTAAAATATGGGTCACTGGAAAAGGTAATAATAATCTAGAGGCAGGAAAGTTCTTAATGAATTGCAATTTTATCCAGACTTTCCAGACTCCTATTATTGTCTTTTTTGAAATAAATGGGTTTATTCTTCTAATGAATTTTTTGAGTTGAAAATCCTCAAATTGCTAAAATTAGGTTTTGCAATAAAAGCTGAGAGTAGATTTTTATTGTAAACTTTTAATGCTTTTATAGAAAATGTGACATTGATTAGATATTTTTGAACAAAAGTTCTTTAGAATGTAACATTTCAGTCAACGAATAAAGATTCTATATGTTTTGTCAGTTCTTGTCATGCTGCCTAGTGAAGTGTCTAAGACATAGTTTTAAATGGACTTCTGAAGGTTTTTAAACCATCTGTTCCTGTTCTCCCCTAACCCTTTGCAACAGCCTCTGGCATTTCAGCTTGTGCAGTCCTGGATCTCAATGACAACTGAGGTGCTTTTACAGGAAAACATTTTTTTTTTTCTTGTGGGCACCTACATTCTACTCAAGTTACTTTTTAAGTAGCTATTTCATCTTCTGTGATAGGGAAATCCTAGTGATGAGCTATGGAGAAGGCAACCGTGATTGCTCAGATCTATCTTCCTTTAATGATTCAAAGGTCATGAGTCCTAGATGCAGCTTTAAACACTGATGAACAAGATGAACAGTGCTTTCCCTTTTTTTTACAGTCTCTCTTGCCCATACAATGGAGACCTGCTTTCTAAAGCTGCTACGCAAGCAAGATGTCGTGAGGACCTACTTTCCAGTGGAACTCGTGGCTTTATCTGAGGAACTAGGGCTGGAGCCAGTACCCCAGGAGGTGAGGAGGGTCAGGAAAAGGAGATGAACTGCTTGTGATCCTCCTCCACTTATGTCAAAACTGACAGTAAGAAATCCAGGAGGACATGCCAGAGCAATAGGCTTCACAGGCATTCAAGCAGCTTGGAAGCTGTTTCAGTGAAAAATATGGAGTTCAGGTTTTGAACATGAGCTCTGGAGTGCCCATGCTCAAGGCCCTGGAATGAGGCAGCAGTGATGGAGAAAGCTGCTTTAACAGATACATTCTAGGGAAAACAGGTTCCTTCTACTTCTTTAAGGAAAGGAAAAGGCTTGGTCCTGGAAAGCAATGAAAACCAGAACTAGTAAGGAGGACTCTAATACAAAAAGGGAATGGATATTACTGTGAACTGCCTTTGAGATTATCTTTACATGACAGAAGGCTAAGTTTATAAAATACATATTTTAATGCACCCTGGAGAAGTCTAAGTGTGACTGAAGAGAACTCAGGTATAATTAAAAGTATGCCTAATAATGCCAAAATACTGTGTGTAATTTCTAAGTGCTTTGAAATTTATCCAGACATCAAAGAATAACATTTGGATTTCTATCCTAATGGTATTTCTTCTAACAGTGTTCTCAATTTACAGTTGCAGTTCTCAGAATTTCTAGATATTTTCTTTATTGCAGCCTTTTATTCTCAGGGGAGAACTGATAACGTTTACTCCCAGATTTTCAGGAATTTTAATTTCTAGCAGTTTGTGAGATAGTCCATTATTATTTTTTTTATTATTATTTGTTTTAATTCTAGCATCCATGCTTTGTCCACTTTAATTCTAGGAATGAAGGCAATAAAACATGAATTGAAAATAATTTTGACATACTGAAAGTTTCTTCCCATTACCTAAAAACTGCTGTCATCCTTTCAAATATGGAAAACCAGAGGGAATATGAATATTACTGCAAACCACATGGCCAGAAGACAAAGTAATAGAGTTCACAATTACATTAGCAAAGGGTAGCCATTGAAAATATGACTGAGGAAGTTAATCACCACAGAAGTGTGTATAGTCTGTGTTTAAGCTTGGACTACAGAAAGACATGTGTAACCTTATGCAGGAAAGTTTTATGTTTCTACTTTTTTTTGTTTGTTTGTTTTGTTTTTTTTCCACTTTTTTTTTTTTTTTCCCCCTCAGTTTTGCTAGGCATGGGCTGAAGGGACTGACATGATTCTAGCTTGGAAAAATGATCTTCACAAATCGCTTAGGTCCATCACTAAGATAAAACATCCCATAGGTGTCTTAGTTAGGAGACAGAGGTAAGCTTAGACCTAAAACTAAACCAAAATTTTTTCTCCCATTGTAACCCAACTTGCACTTTCACAGAAAAGGGAAAAAGAAATCAGAACCATGAAGAAAACTGTCTGCCTCCAGTGTCGTGGAAACCCTTTACATCTTCAGGTTATATGCTATATGCTTTCCTTAAGTGGCATTTGAGAACTGCTGTACTCCTTATTATAAGCACCCTGAAGAGTATGATTTTTATATAAACTACACAGAAAAATGTGTAGATCATACACAAAGTTCCCCCAAACACAGACCCGACATCAAATCCTTCAGTTCTTATTTCCTTCTGAAAAATTAGAATTACATTTTTGGGAATCAGAAGAAAATTCTTATCGATTATTGGTCACTTCGGCTGAATAAAAATGTCAGTTTGTGGAATTTATAATTTCAGAAGTTGTATTGTATTTCTCAGGGTGGTAAACAATTTTTTTTTTTCTGGCATAAGCCAGGTTGGTGTTGTGAAGGAAATTGTGTATTCTTTTTTTTCTACCTTTCCCAAGAGCAATAGTTTCAGATGTGAAAATGGACCGAGGGTCAGACAACAGTTACCATCAACTTTTTGAACTAATTGAAACATTATGATATGCCAAAGGTACATGGGGCCAGAGTGGAAAGTAGAACAGCGAGAAGTTGCAGTTCAGAATTTATGACAATACAAGACTGAGTACAAAGCAAAAGAAAGGCTAGGCAAGCCTCATGTTTCTTCACAAGAGAAGAGTTGGCAATATTTATCTGAAGTAGGGGTTATTTGCAGCTATTTGTGAGTGCCACTGGAAGGTCAAAAATCTTTTCCCTGAAATGTGACCTATTTTGCTTTTGAAGATGGTTCTCATAGTCTTCCTTTCTAAGCTGCCTCTGTGTACCCATTCAATGACTTAGTTTAGTTGCTTTGTAGTGTAGTCAGATGCAGTGAGCTAAGGTGGTCTTGTAGTATGAAGCTTCTTCTAACCTGATATTATTCAATGGTTCTGACAGCATAGTTCAAGTAGAATATAGCATGGATAAAGGATTTCTTGGAGAAGGATGCAAAATTCACGGGTAGTAGAAAGAAAAAATCTGATGGGTAGAGTTAATGGTATACATTTCAGAGTTTGGATCTTAAATTTAAGATCCCTTCTCACCTGTTACTATGACTTAATATGAGGACCTCTATTGTCTTCTCCAGTTAGGGCTTCAAAGTAAATTTTAGGATACATTTAAGCGAGTGAATGTTTTGATAAACCGTGATCTGCAGGACATTAAGATATATTAAGAATTCCACCGTGTCAGATATCTTTATTACAGTTCCAGACCTTCTCTTTGATATTTAAGGAAATTTAGATATGGATTATGAATTTGTATAGCCTTGTTCAGAGCTCCTAATCTTCTGCTGTGAACGTTTCTATCAACCCAGCAAGAGGTTTCATCAAGAATTAAGTCAGAAATATGTACCACATATTGAAAATTTGGAGCTGGATCTGAGTTTATGGCACAACAACATGACAGGCTGTCAAATCAAGAACTAAGATGTTTTCTAGGCTGAGAGTATGCTTAAGTTCAGTTCAAAAAAAAAAAATTCTGTGGCTGTTAGAAACAGACATGTTGTAAAGAAAGGCCATTCATGAAAACACAAATATCATTACTCAATGAGTAGAAAAAAGCTTCTTAAAAAAAAAAAAGTCCTCCCTGAAACCATTGCTGTTTCCCACTGAGACTGTTTTTCTTTGTTCTAAAACCTGCAATGTTGCAAGTGTGTAAATATATCATGTATTGAAAGAGTTAATGGATTTTATCTGCTTCTTTTATACTCACAGGAAAACTATTTAGGTCGATTTCCTGTAACACAGAGAGCTGTAACACAACATGAAACACTCAGCTGGCAGTTTTATGGCAAGAAATATAAGGAAGGAGCTGCTCTGTGAGAATGTGCTTCAAAGAGAATAATGTGGGTGGGGAATTTTTACAAGCTATGCACAAGTTCAGAAATTTCTGAAGAAGTCAGTCTTCAATCAGTGATCTTTCTTTCTGTAAAGTACATGGGATTTTGTGCTTTTTTCAGTGATGAATATTTTCCTTCCCAGAATCTCCTTAATGAAAACACTGCTTATTACTAGATACATGGGATTTTTAAAAAAGATTGCCTAGTAATATGGTAATAAGTATCTTTATGTAACATAGAGATGTTAAATGAAAAATTACATGTTTGGATGTCTTCTATGCTCTTGTATGCTCCTAGGAAAACTGAAGAACTTTATAAACATAAATCTGCAAAGCATTTGGTAAGCATGGCTATACAATTGCATTTTCTCTTTAAATGTCAGCAAGATTAATTGATAAATGTTAATAAGATTTATTAATAACAGCAGTAGCAATAATAATAGTAAGAACAACTAGGAATTTAATACATAACTCTTTAACAGTAATTAAAAATTCTCATTAATTATAAACACGCTCCAGAAATGTATGGATAGGTAAGTAAATCAAAAGCAACACATAAATAAAACGAGAGGGCTGATTTTGGTGAGGTAACACACATCTAAGAAAGGACCTTAGGTGGACAGTGTCACACTTTAAACTAAGTTGTAGCTGGGAGCAGAAGCTCATTAGGTATATAGTGTGTATATATAGATATATATATATACACCCACTATAACCAATATCACTGTATCTGTACGTCCATTTAGCTTTTCAGAAAAAAACCAGAAAAAATGGAATCTTTTTTCAAGTTGACACCCTGAAAGCTGGAGGGTGCAAGGAAGGCTATACATGAGGGTGTTTCAGTGCTATGAGGAGCCCTAGGGCTCCTACACACAACTTTCTATAAGTGGCAGTGAGAGAATTAGGATAATCAAGCCTCAAGGGCCTGACAGCATGTCTTACTAGCATCAGGTTGCCTTGAGAAACCATCTGGTAATTATGTGTCTAAAACTCCTAAGTCACATCTGACATCGTCATCAAAGAAGAGTCTGTGACCTTCATTGGGGCCAACAGATTTACTTGTAGTCACAGCCTCAACTGATTTCTTCCCTGTTAGAGAGAAGAATGAATAAATGTATCTGTCTTCTTTCAAAGAGGGCAACACAATCCTGCACTGACAAAAAGTTACAGCTGCATTTGTAACAGTATACTCTATTTTTAAAGGACACGGTAACACTGAGGACTGGATACTCAGTGGTTTTGCTCAAGTGAGGGAAGACTTCCTTGTATCTCCAATCCTGTTGCTGGGTTAAATAAGATTACGTTTGTGTTTATTAACTGTAGGATCTGGACCATTTATTCCTCCTACTTTTCTGGAACTGGAGAAAAACAAAGAAAAATGCTTCAGATCAGAGCCTGACTCAACAGCAAACACATGAACAAGGAAGTAGCATTATACCTAACAAAGTGACTACATTGAAGAAGAGTGTATGTGTATCCATGTAGGTCTTGGTTCTGTGAATGATCCATTATACTTTCAAGCTAACTCATCAGCCTGAGTGTGGCTGACATGATCACACATGCTTCCCCCCCGCCCCTCTGAAGCTGGAGGTGAGATTTGGCAAGTGACATGCAGTTGGAAATCTGGGCTAATCCAGGGGCTGCTCTCAGCAACTGGCAGACTGTGGGTAGGTATTTGGACTTCTGGGGAGTCTCTGGCACATGGAGGTCTTTGGAAAGCTCCTCAAGGCATATCCCTGCCATTGAAGTGCAAAGCTCAGGAGCCAGAGAAACAATGGTTTCAGCAAAAATTCCATATAGCTCTGCCTAGTGGGAAATGTGAAAACCCTCTATGACCAAAGTTGTCTTGCCCTCCAGAGCTGCTGGAATTTTTGCTAAGGCATCCTAAAAGTCCTGCTTTAATTTAGGGCAGTTTGGTCCTGAGGTAGTCCTGGTGGAAGGGAAGTGTTACTCTGGGGCCACAAGCTTCAGTGATTGGTGCTCACAGTGGAGAGATGAGCTGGCAGGAAACCAGGAGGAATGCTGCTTGCTATTTAGCAAAAGTCTTTTGAAATAGAAATATTTCCATGAGGCTTATGGTCATTGTAACATTGCACTATGTCACAGGATTCTTTACCAATTATGTGTTTGCGCCCTCCAAGTGCAAAGACCTGAAGTCAGAAGCAAAATACCAGCACATTGATTTAGAAGTGTTATAATAGGTTTTCCTGTTCTTTCATGTGTTCTGCATTTTAAGAACGTGTTTTGAGTGTGTTTGTGTGCCACTGGAAAGGCCTGCAAGCTTCCATGAGTGAAAATTGGAAGTATGACGTTATTGCAGAATTCTAGAGTTTGCTAACAAAAACACCTAATATTCCACCACTTCAGTGCTGCGGTCTGCCCAGAAAAATGTAGCCACTACACAACTTTGGTCTTTCAGCATGTCCCCCATTTCCCTGCATTTTCCTATCCTGCAGGAAGAACAGGTGGCAGAGTAGAGCAGGGAAGATTTGATATCAGCCAAAACATTTCCTTCTATAACTTCAGCTCTGTGCAATAGTTGACAATTAAGAACAAAGTGAAACATTCCCTTCTAATTTAAAACATCAAACAACTATGTTGTTGTGCATTTCATGCTCACAAAGAGATAAATTGCCATGAATAATCAGTCATGTTTCCAATATTCCAAAACTAAAACTCCACATTTTTCTATAAAAGGAACCTTTTTGGAATGACACTTTCATGTCTTAGAGGATCTCAAAGTAGAAAATTTATATGAGATGTTGAAAGACCAGTTCATTTTTTTATAGTTCTTTTCAGTGTGCATAACAGCACCAATCTGATTAGAAAGTTTGCTGACAAAGCAAAGAGATGAAAAGGGATCAAAGAATCACAGAATGGTTGGGGTTAGAAGGGATGTCAGGAGATCACCCAGTCCAGTCCCCCTGCTATAGTAGGTTCAACTGGAGCAGGTTGCACAGAATTGTGTCCAGGCAGGCTTTGAATATCTCCAGAGAAGGAGTCTCCACAACTTATATGGGCAGTCTGTTCCAGTGCTCTATCACCCTCAAAGTAAACATGTTTTTCCTTATGTAATTTGTTATGGTGACCTAGCTGGAGGAAACAAGACAGACCAATACTTGTAAACCCCCTCCATGTGAGCAAAGTTAGTTTGGGGTGAGGGAGTTGGTTGCAATTAATTGTCCATTTCTTCTAGGACTTTTACCATAAATATGTAGCTCAGTCTGTTGTTGGAGGTTTGAACGAGACTGTTGTGTGTACATGCATATGGATATATCCCTTCCCTCTCCGCCCCAGCCCATGGTAATGTTTGCACTAGGCCAGCAGATGACTGTGTGCCACGTAGGTGCTTCTCATAACACTAAATGTATCTGAATGATTTTCAGGAAGGACAAGATAACATCAGCTGGAAGATCAGTAGATATGTAAATTTATGATCCAAGAAGACATACATGGTTACCACACACACACACACACACTTATTTCCTGAGTCCCTGAAACTCCAAGGGCAGCTTTCTTTCTCTAGGATGTATCTACAGTCTAGCATAAAATGGAAATCTTCAGGTAGCAGATATTACCTGTTTCTCTGAAATTTCATCTTTTGAAAGATGATAATTTCTAAAGCAAACCCCACATCTAACAATAATAAATGTATCTAGTATTTTCATGCCCACCATGTATGTATCGGATCCTCTTTTTCAAGTGACATAGCTTCACAGGCAAAACTTAATTTCTGAAGTGACTCATGAAATGCATGTAGTCTCTGTTTATGCTTTCTTCACCTTCTTAACTAAAGAATGCCAAACCACTGAACATTAGGAAGCATTCCTTCTTCATTTCTTAGAAGTTTTTGCTGTTCCCCTTTCTAATGAAGGCTGCCGTTATAGTTGTTTGTCAAGAATGATTCATAAAACACAAGATAAGTTTACATATGCCTTACTTTGTGTACTTTCACTTATTCATAAACTTACATGCTCATTCTTGGTTTAGATTTTATTTAATTCCTGTATAAGGATATGTGTTCATTTACTTACAGAAACACCATTTATCATATTGCATAGAATTTTGTGCATAACATTTGTTGCCTAGGCACTCAGATTCTTTACCTTAGGAAAAAAATGGCATTCAGAAAATAATTCTACAAACCACTTTGTCAAGATATATGTTTTTTTTTTTCTCCTGTATATCATACTACAGGTGGATGTCTTTATCTTGTTTACTGCTGACCTAATTTTGTTGGTTTAGGTGATGGATAGTAATTTTTATAGTAATTTATTTGCCCTGCTGATGCAGATGGTGATCTACCAGATTTCCAGATATTTGCCAGCACAGACTACTGGATAATTGAGAATTCCAGTAAGAAACACCAGGTATGAGGCCGGGTATAACTATTTCATATGGAAATTAGAACTGAGCATAGGAATGCTGGGCTAATCCAATTCAATGCATGAGAAAGGTCAGTCCTTGCTCAAGACTTGCTGCACATGCAGGTGAACAAGTCTGTTAGTGGAATCCTTTGTTGCCAGAGACATTCCAGGAACAATCATTTCAATGGACTTGAATCTTCTGAAGGAGGAGGACAATTGTGAAGTCCCTTTGGGCTTGAATGCAAGCAGGTTTAGACCTTTGGCAGGGGATTCATTTCATGTAAGATGGACTTTCATGGTATTGACATCTGTGTCTGTGGTAGTTACCTTGGATTCTTTGTAGGGTCTCTCAGTGGGAAGAAACAGACTTTTTTTTGAATGCAGTTCATCTGGCATGTTCTAGATTTCTGCTTTAGATGGAGATGATCTGTACCCTAGAAGACCTATTTATCTCCATGAATGTACAGAAAATCTATAGTTTTATCTCAGATGCTGAAGTCTACTTATGCTAAATACTACATTTTTTGGGGGGTGAATTCTATTCATCGATCCCAGGACAAGTCACAGATTAACCAGAAAAGAAGAATGAAGTGCACTAACCTCAGCATCCTCCTCAAGCAGGTGTCTATATAGCTATAGTCATTGAGATCCAATACTGATTATCAACAGTAGCAACATAAACACGATTGCAAAGTTTTTGTGGAGTTATTCTACAAGATTTAGGATGTGTATTTACTTTACAAAACTGCTGTTTCAATTTTTGTTTGACTTTATTTTTAACATATGATGTTGCAGATGAATACTTGAATTTACTGTGACATGATCTGAATAAGGCTATAAGATTCTATGATTAAAAAATTAAAATCTCAGAAAAAAGTGTCTGAAATCCATTCATCAAACCTACTAAATGGAATTTGTCAGTCTGCAGTTTTGCTTACAACTTGTTCAAATACATCATCTGACTAAGTGTACCTGTAATGATACCTACTTGCCCAATACTTTAAACAAGGAGAGAGGATGGAACTCTTCTGGCACTGTGAGGGTATTCTTCGTGGGCAGTGATTATAGCTAACTGATGAATTTCCTATCTGTGGATTGCAATGTATGAAAATTTATCTTGATCTAAATATCAAAGCTTTTTGTGGATATTTACAAGCAGAAGTCCACATTTTGATAACCATATTTAAGATCTTAAATGCTTGTCACATTCAGATGTCCAGTTCTGTTTGAAGGTAGTAGAATGGATGTATTGCCTACCTGTCTGCTCTCCTGAACTAGCAAAGCCACAGAGTTAAAAAGGCTGATAGGGAAAGAATCTAGTCACAGCTTTGCAGAAGTACACTGTATAACGTTATATAGATGTGCATCTAAGGACCTACTCTAACGTTGCATTTCTACCTCCTGGTAAAAAGGTAAGGCAAAAGTTTTCAATTTAGGATTCAACAAAAGGAGGATGTCACCTGAACAATGCTCCATAGAGATCAGCTTCAGCGTCATTGCAAGTTGCTTGACTACACAAGATTTTGGCTGTCTGGATGTTTCTGCTATAGGAGCAAATGAAGTTCTTGCCAGAGAACTGAATTAATTTGTGAACCTGGTGATACTTTATTTGAATGTCTGCATGAACAGATTTGTATTATTTTGAGTGCTGGGAATACTTTTTCTTAGATTCTGAACTGTAGCCTAGAGTTACCCCATATGCTAGGCTCTGTGCTATGCCACGAAAGCAGTTGCATTATTTGAATGTCATCAGTATTGCACACTCCTGAAAAATTCTGTTGCTCCCTTCTTTCGTACAGGAAATGCCACTTAATTTGTCAGATTTTTCAAAACAGGACTGTTTTTTAACCACAACATTTGCATTGTGAAACAAGATTGCTGTATTCTGACTGACTGCTGAGACATGCACATGCACAGGGGAAAAAAAAGAGTAATTATTAAAAAAAAATTCTTGGATTTCAGCAAAACTTGCAAAAAAGGTGGCCTATAAGGGCTTGGTGCAGTGAGAGGGTTTAGTATTTTATATTTGTATTTTTGTGTAACTCAATAAAAATGAAAAATGTTTCATTCCAGTCAATTATATAATGGATTTACTTGAAATTTGGGATGCTCAGTTCCTCCTCGGTGGTAGGGTTCTAAATAATTAGTCAATTAAATACCAAACACAGGTATTTAAAAACACAACAGCAGAACTTTCTGGATGGTGGACATGCTTCCACTGATTTTTTAAAAGCAGTACAAGTGTTCCAGAGTTTTCAGTTGGAGTAGATTTGCTTAAAAAATAAAATAAATAATTAGAAGCAAATTTTATAATATTATCTGGAATATATAATTAGATGGAACACCAATGAAGTAGGAATCCAATTTTCTTTCAGGATATAATGTGGTACTAATAACCAATAATTGTTACCTCTCTAGTTGAACAGATTCTTAAACGTAGTTGGTTATTCAAACACATATTTACTATTGCCTTATTTTCTATTACTATTACAACTATTCTATTTCTATTTATTTCTATTTCTATGACTATTATTCTTTTTCTATTACAACTATTTCTATTACACCTATTACT
>JANHGN010024104.1:56369-100180 GCA_024605025.1 Megaceryle maxima
AACTTGACACTCGGGTAATACCTTTTATTCAAAATTGAAAATCAGGTCCCAGATGACAAACTATTTTGAACTGCAAGGACAAGGAGTCTTAGACACACGTTCCCTCTCCATGTGTCTGTTCAAAACACGAATCTGATTTTTGGAGTGGCCAGCAGTAATTTTAAGCTGAAAATCTCATTAAACAAATTGATGTGGGGTTTGTTTGATATATCTCTTGGGAAATTTATAAGAAAAATCTAAAACTTTTCTCACTTTTGCACCTTTCATCCTGAAACTTATGTACTCGCATGAAATTACTCAGGGTTCTTACCAGCCACAGGGGAGAGGTGAACTTGTCTTCTGCTTTCACAGAGAACAAAGTGATGCCTTCCCTTCATTTTTGCCAGGGCTGTAGGCCTGTGACATTTCATTGTGTTGACTTAGGGCCTTCAAAACCATACTGATCTAAATACATACTGTGGTGTTGTGGGATGGGCAATGTATAATTTAAGAAACTGTCTTTTGGGTAATATAATGCTTATACTCATAATTTACTTAAAGCAGACTTTATGTTTCTAGCACAGCAACCCATCTGCCCTCACAGGGTTCCCATGAGTACTTGGGATAGTTTAACCAAAGCAGTTTTTAAAGCATACCTTGTACTACTAACTGGGCTGGTTTTTATGCACGTAAATTGCAAGGCATGAACAAGGACCTGAACCTTCAGAATTTCCTGTCAGAAGAGAAGTGTAAATGGTTGTGAACACAGAAGTGGGAACAGTCTTTTTAATATGCCAGAGGAGAGTGCATCTATTCTCTTCCAGTGAAGCACTGAGCCTAGTGAAAGTAATGATACTCACTTGCTTGTGTTCTCACAACTTGCTTTTTTATGACTTCAGTTTTAATTCCTCAGACACACTTAAAATTCTTTTATTCCAGGCATATGTCCAGATAAAATATGAAATATTTCAGCAACATTCAGTGTTTGTGGAGTACTCCTCAACATGTCAAATTTTTTTTAAAGAACTATATCCCTTTGCTTTTACTGCAATCATAGAGTTCTGATGAAGCAACACAGTTTACACAGAGGGGACTTCTAATTAAGATATAGAAATAACTGCATATGAGGGCTATGACTTAAAAAGCAACATATTTTGCAGTGATGCCCATGGTGTCTGGAACATAACATCTTGGTATTGGCTAGGGCAGGTTGGACCACTGTTGTGATTCATCCTGGCAATTCTCAGTTGATTTTGTACATTAACTGGGGATTCCCACTGAACAAGGGTAATTCTAAAAGACTGCTTTTAAGTGAATTTCTGCATCTCAGCATATTTCAGATCTCAGTCAAGTTGTAAAGATTAAGACTGCATCATTCCAAATGAGTGTCTGATGATGTGTTCACTCTGCTCTTTATTCATGTTCCCTCTGCTCGAATCTGTAGGGGTACTGCGCTGCACAGTGTGTGGGAATGATGTCTTCATACTATTGCAACAGAAAAGCAAAGAATGCCCTACAAGAAAATCCTTCTGACTTCCCTTCTCATTACAGTAACTTGTGCTGATTTGCCAGCTTTCTCTTCTCCTAACGTAATATTTTTCTTCCTAGTTTTTGTCTCTCCCTTCCTTTTCTCCAATTCTTTCATATTATGCTCACCATCACTTTTATTTCTACCTCAAGGATTTGATTGTATCACTTTAAGCTCATATTCCCGTTTTGTTATCTCCATCATCACCATTCACTTTCCTAGCCTTATCCAGCTCTGCAGGATTTAACATATTCCTCCAACCTTTCTTGTAATTATTGTTTTGACTCTGCTGTAACTTGTTTCCCTCTATTTTTTTGAGTGTCAATACTCATCATCTGTAGCATTCCTCTCTCAATTGTCACACCCAAAAAAAGGAAAAAGTTTCCCCTTCAGCTGCTATTTCTGCAGTTCTCTTAGTATAGACTTTTATTTCACAGATCATGCCCTATTTTTGGTTATGGGGGAGTCCATCTTGCTGTGCCACTAGGACACTTGTTTCAAAATATGTGGATTTTATTTAATGGTGAGAAACATTTTGAAAATTTTGAAAAACATTTCACCACTTCTCCATCTCTTACACTTATGCAGCTTAATCCCCAAATCTGCATATCTGTCCAAATGCCAAAGCTGCATATTCATTCATCTTGCACCATAGCTATTTTTCTATCAATTTTTCCAGAATCTCCAGCAAGGGACACAGAGGACTTTTCTATTATTCTTAGTGTTCCCATGTTAGCTCTTTCATCCTTTCAGTAAAAGAAATGTTTGTTCCCTTCACCTTTTTCCTTTTCCTTTCTCTCTTATTTCCATGCTTTCCTCTCGGTATAAGATAATTTACCATTAATCCTGAGTCTTGACTCAGTCCTTAGTGCCCAGTTCCCCCATCCATGCTCTTTTGCTACTGAGCATTTTTGGAGGAAATCCAGCACTTTCTTCAGTACATCCAGTTCCCTCCTCCATCAGCTTTTTCATCTTCCAGGATAAAGAATAATAGTAGTTTACTGGATTTCATGGCCAGAGATATCATTTACATGCGATCCTTTTCTTCTTTATTTAATACTACTTTCCTTATTACACCTTCTCTTTTTTTTTTTTTTTTTTTTTTTTTCCCTTCTATTCCAAACCTTTCTCTTTTCATCAGAGACAAAATAGCTTAAATCCTTCATGATCTCACCCCTCTTGGCTTATCCAAGCCACTTTCAATCATTTATCAGTAGTCCTGGCTAACCAGGAGGTCCCAGATGACTGGAGGTTAGCAAATGTGACACCCATCTACAAGAAGGGCCAGAAGGAGGATCAGGGGAGCTCCAGGCCTGTCAGTTTGACCTCAGTGCCAGGGAAGGTTATGGAGCAGATCATCTTGAGTGTCATGATGCAGCACATACAAGACAATCAAGCAATGAGGCCCAGTCAGCATAAATTTATGAAGGCAGGTCCTGCTTGACTAACCTGATCTCCTCTATGACAAGGTGACATGCTTAGTGGATAAGGGAAAGGCTGTGGATGTTGGGCCAGAAAGTAGTGGTGAATGAAGTTAAATCCAGTTGGCAGACAGTTACATGTGTTGTTACCCAGGGCTCAGTATCAGAGCCAGTTCTGTTTAATATCCATCAATATTCTGGACAAGGGGATTGAAGGCATCCTCAGTAAGTTTGCAGATGGCATTGTTAGGTGGGTGTGTTGATCTGTTTGAGGGTAGGGAGGTTCTACATAGGGATCTGGGTAGGCTGGATTGATGGGCCAAGGCTACTGGTGTGATCCAACTGCTGGATCCTGCACTTGGGTCAGAACAACCCCAGGCAATGTTACAGGTTTGGGGAAAAATATCTGGATAGCTGCCTGGAGGAAGAGGGCCTGGGGTTATTCCTTGACAGCTGGCTGAATATGAGCCAACAGTGTGCCCAGGTGGCTAAGAAGTCCAACAGCATCCTGGCTTATATCAGAAACAATGTGTCCAGCAGGACTAGGGAAGTGATTGTACCTCTGCACTGGGCACTTGTGAGGCTGACCCTCGAGTACTGTGTTCAGTTTTGGGCCCCTCACTACAGGAAGGACATTGAGGTACTGGAGTGTGTTCAAAGAATGGCAGTGAAGCTGGTGGAGGGTCTGGAGAACAAGTCTTTATGAGGAGCATCTGAAGGAACTGGGGTTGTTTAGCCTGGAGAAAAGGACGCCCAAGGGAGACCTTATTGCTCTCTACAGCTACCTGAAAGGAGGCTGTAGTGAGGTGGGACATGGTCTGTTCTCTCAAGCAATAGGATAAGAAGAAAAGACCTCAAATTGTGCCAGGGGAGGTTTAAGTTGGATATTAGGAAAAACTTCTTCACTGAAAGGGTTATTAAACTGTGGAACAGACTGCCCAGGGAAGTGGTGGAGTCACCATCCCTGGAGGTATTTAAAAGACAGATAGATGTGACACTTAGGAACATGGTTTATGGGTGGACTTGGCAGTGTGAAGCTAACAGTCAGACTTGATGATCTTAAAGGTCTTTTCCAACCTCAATGGTTCTAAGACTTTATGATTCTATTTAGTCCCCGCTCCTATAAACATTTCAGTGCCTATGAAGATTGTTAAAACTATCTCTGGAGATTTGGCTTTTAAAGGTTTTTCAGAATTCAACAATCAGTTGTGAATGCTGCAGAAGACTCATAGAGGAGAAGTAGAAAGTGGAATCAAAATAGTGTTGTTTAAAGCAGCCTCTGTGATCACCATTCCGGCACTTCTAAGAAGATGGCGTTCAAGAAGTGAACTAGGACATTAGTTCTAAAACCTGGAAGTAGAAAAAAAAAAAGTCTCTAAAAAGCAGACTAGATCAAATCGCATTTAAAGGCTCAATCTGAGCAGGTGAACTCCACATTGTGTGCTGCAATTTTAGTTTATTGATAAACCACATTGAAGATCTGGATGATCAGGAGTGAGCTGAAGCATACTAGAGCACATTTGTTTCCTGATTTTTCTGTATCTATTTTTCCTCCAAAAAAGCCCTGGGTCTGATCCTGAACTGCAGCTGAAACACCTCTAGAGTGACTCTATACGTGGAAGCTCTGAGGGTAGACAGGTAATAAATTGGTGAAGAGGATGTTTGTCCTGGGAAAGTGTTCCAGGCACTCATTTTGCTTCAAGGAGGCTATTGAGACCAGGAGATGGAAATTTGTTAATAATATTTGAGTTTACAGAAGAAGGAAAAGCATGAGGTTTCTTAGTTTGTCTTGAGAAGTTTTTAACTTTCTTTCCTCTAGAGATAAATAGTCATGTTAGCCTCTCTGCTGGAAGTGTAAAAACAATGAAATTTATTGTGTGTCCTTGGCTTTCAAATGACTTTTATATAGCATATAATACTTTGGCTTAGGTTATCAATATTAAAGATGTTTTTGTTTTATTTGCTCTCCCAAAACAAATCCTTTGTCTAGAAAATGGACATCTAAAGGCGTGGCAGATGGGTTTAGCCTGTGTAACTAAAGGAAGGAGATGAGGGTTATGGGACCAAGTTTATGCTACCTCATGGAAGGTTGTTTTCATTTCTTGAAGGAAATACATTTCATTGAAGAAGGAAAACATTTTAGTGAATTTGATGAATATAATAAGGTACTGCATCCTGTCTGGTAGGGTTCTCTATTACTTGGTTTAAGAAGTTATCTTTCATGCATTCCAGGAGTTTCCTGAATTGCCAGGAGAGATGCTTGATTGTACATCTTTTGACATTTTCTCACATAACAATTTTATACACACACTGTAGAAAAATGGTCTAGATGAAACTGCTGTACAGTGCAAAGATGTTTGTAAAACTATTCTTACAGAGTATTTATTAGTGATTCATCACCAGAAGAGGAAAATATACTGAGTGAGGTTTTAGTAGGCTATTCACTATTTTAATTAGTGTCAGTGATGAAGGAACAGGGAGTATGACTGTTAAATTTGCAGATAACACCAACTACACTAGAAGATTGCATTACAATTCAAAGTGCTTCTTGTAAATTTGAGAAAAAATCTGGAAAAGAAGGGTGCAATCAAATAAAGCTAATGTCAGGTTGTGTCTTAAAAGTAAATTTTCTGGTATATTTAGCATGTATTTAGCAACCAGAATACTTCTTTCAATCCTCATGGTTCATGAGCAATACACAGTAATTGGAGAAAATTCAGATTTGAACAGCAAGAGTGGTCCACCTCTTAAAATGTATGGCTTACGAGGAAAGGTTGAAAGATCTGGAATTACTAAATTAATGAAGGAAGAGATAGAGAGAAGTTAGTCAGTCTTGAAAAACAGAAGAAACTAACAGAAAGAGGAAATAAATAATTTGTTCTCTGTGTTCTTGATAGACAGGACAAGATATAATAGTCTCTGAAGCCAAAAAGATTGAGGTAAACTGTTAGAATTAAAAAAACCACACAAAACTCTGAATATTTTCCAGCAGGGAATAACCCTTTTTATAAGGCATACAACCTTTAGGTAAGGCATATGCCTTATATAAAGCCATTACTGGAGATTTTTAAGAATAGCTGTTAACAATATTATAGTTGCAGTTCTACAGCCTTTGAGGAAGCTGACTCGACTAGGTGGTGTCTTTGAGTCCATTCCTCTCCTGTTTTTGCTGGTTCCATGATACAGCTTTGATAGAGAAATCAGAAGTTACTGCCTACAGAAGCATTAGTCTTAAACTGAACAACTCCTTTGTGCTTCCTGTGAGTGCTTCTTCAGTTAGGAATGACTGTGTTTCTGTCTTGCTCTAGTCAGGGTTAGTCATGCCAATAATGAATTTGTACGTATGTACCTGTAAAACCAAGAACCCCTAGTCTGGCACAGCTGTATTCATTCTGACTCACCATTGCTATTATCAAGGCCCTAAGTGAACTAATAAGCAATAAAGACCCTGATCAGCCTCACCTGGAGCCTCCACCCACATCCGTGGGTCCAGGAGCTCTATATAAGCTCAGCCTCAGCCCTTCTTTCCCTGCCTGAGTTATGGTGGAAGAGCATTGATTTTCAGCTTGTCCATAGCTGTGCCTTTCTACAGAACTCTCTGGGCTGCTTAGCTCGGGCTTGTCCAGCAATCACTGGGTCTGTCTGATTCTGGCTGTAACCTGTGGGTTGACTTCCTAGCCTGATTCCAGACCTGGCTCATCACCACAATGTTGCCTTATGGTCTGTCTTGACTGGACCTGACCACTACCTCTGCTCAGCTACTGCCAGGCTAGTCCTGGCTTGCAGGGAGGAGAGGCCTCTCTCTGGACCCCAAGGCTTGTCAAGGCCCTTACCCACGAACCCACCTCAGCTCCCAAAAAGGCCTCAGTCCCAAAAGGACTTCTGGCCCCTGCCCCAGTGATGCTGCAGCAGGGCTCATCTCCAGCTACCCCCTGACTGGCCATGGGCCCTGCTGAGCCAGGCCCATCTGTGGGCTCCTGTCCTCCTCCCCAGGGAGGTGCCTGGGGCTGTCCTGGTACCCCCCATTTGCCCCTGCTGCTGCTTGGGGTGGTGGAATAGGCTCTGCCAGCCTCTGTGGGGGTCTCGGCCCAGGCTGAGCATCCCCATGCCTGTTCCCTGCCACCCTTCCAGGAACCTGAAGGATGGAAAGGACATCTTGGGACCTGCCACATGCTGTGAAAGGTGATTTTTTTCATAGTACAAATAAGTATTGTGTACGGCTGTCATCAGAACAGCAATAATTTCTGTTTAGATGGGCAATACATGTGTATAAATTTGATTTCCCTCTTCTAAGTACACACATCTTAAGTGTTATTTTTATATGTCTTGTTTTGATAATACAATTTTGACCTTTCATTTATGCCATGCCCATTGTCAGGGTCCTGAAGCACTTCACAGAATAAAAGGGGCCAGATAGAATAATCTGCATAAAAAAATTAACAGAGAGGATGTATTTTAGAATATAAATTTCCCAATCTTGTCAGGCATTTTAAAAAATGTTCTTTTTCTACAAATGACATCAGCTTGGAAATAACCTACTGTTTCTCTGGATATAAGAGATTAACACACCCTCCTGATAGTAGTATTAATCAGACTTTTCACTTCTGTTATGCATACCCTTGGTAGTACAGATAAAGTGAAAAACTTTGAACTACAAGATGAAATAACAGTTTACATATATAAGGAAGAGGCTTAAATTCTAATTTAAAACCATATGCATTAAATTTCTAAGGCAAAACAGAAAAAACTGCAAAACACAAATTCAGTGGTGCAGTTATATTGTGAATTTTAGTATAGTAATTTCCAAGGTCCTTTTTTTAATTTGGAAGTATATGCTTAGTATTTTTTTACTCATTTAATCTTGTTTGTACTGAAAGTAAAATAATGAACACTGCCATCTAGTATACATGTAATGTTTATACAGGTGTTTTTTTGTTGTTTTATTTATTTTTTTTTTAAAGGCTTGGAGAAAGTGAGAATAGAAATTCTTAAAAAAAAAAAGCCCCTTATTTATACTCAAATATCCCTTTCCCCCATCTGTCTTGGAAAATATTACTCTAGTGTTTTCCTCCTCTTTATGTATATATTTTTTTTTCACTTTAAACCTCCTGACTGGAAAATAAACTGAATACTCACATGAAATGAAGAAACAAAATCGGAGCTTTACTAGTTCTACTTCAAAGAATGAGGAAACAATGGAGAAGTGAGGGAAAAGTTATGTCTTTAAGGGATTTTCAAACAAAGCTATATCAATCTTTATCAATAAAGAAACTGGAAATATTTGAATTTCTAGGTACATTTTAGTGCCAACCTACTTATTAGAGTTTGTTGAATTTTTGATCATCCTAGAATAATAGAAAGTGCAGACTTTAAAAGCATCTGGCACTTGTCAGAATCCTGCCTCAGAGAAATCTGGCATCTCATATCAAACTGTTAATTTACAATTCATTTATAGTAATAGGATGCAGATATCTTTTTGATATTGCAAAAAGAAGAAAATTATAAAATGTCTTAGTGCAATACAGCAGACGTGACGTTTAAAGACATCACGCTGATTACTGAGGACAGCAACAGCCAAATGGAAGAGTTCTAGTCTGTGAGGAAATACATTAGTTGTTACCAAGTATGGCTGTCTAACAGAGATAGCTGGTTGCTCTGAATAAGTCTTATTTTACCTACTTCATTATTGTGGAGTTTTTCCAAGAATAATAGAGAAATATAAGTCCTATCAGTTCCCAACTCAACCTTACTTTCTTATTGATCTATTTTAAGATGGAATTAATTACTGTCTGGGTGTGAGTGCCACCATAGGCTATAGTAGTCCAAGTGACTGCTTTAGTCTAGGAATACAGGCTTTCTTGGATGTAGATTTTCTTGATAGTGCTAATGGACAGATATGTTATGAATTCCTTTCTGCAAGAGACAGATGTAGGTTTCTGGTCTAAATTGTTCTTCAGCTATGGCAGATTTGTCATCTACAAATGCTAAGTGGGGTTTTGGACAGCTATCACTGAATAATTTTTCATTTGCATTGCTTTCACCCTCTTTTTCTTAAAAGAAGAAACTTTGTCCTACTGATGAATTCTATTTAGCAGCTTGAATAAGATGGCAGGTCATGCTGAGTACCCAGTCTTATAACAGTGGACAATGATATCACACAAATGATAACCATGCTTCTTCAATAACAGTTTTCTGAAGGAGGTACAGTAAGGTCTCTTGCATCTGCAAAATGAAGTCTCAATGCTTCCACTGGGGATTTCCAAGTACCTTGCATTTCATATGACATGGTGTGAGCAATAGCAGCCACTCATTCAAGTGGTTGTCAGTTTGGGGTGAAAATAGAAGACTGGCACTATGTGATGCTGTGGTGATGATGGTGAAGCACGAAGCTGAGAGCAGTTTCCACACTTCTTGGATGTCAGAGAAGTTCCTATTTGACAGTGAAGGATTCAAGCTTCCACCAACCTTTTTTTATACCCATCTTACTGAATTAAAATCTCTTAGAGCAATTTCTGCAAAATTTATACTAAATTCTAGTATAACCTTTCATTCAGTATAGTTCATCTTCAATGCCTTACTTTGATTTTCTGCAAATCTTAGCAGCCTTAGGTGGACCTGCATCCTGGCTACAGTTTTCCAAATATTTTCTTCTGCTTTTCCTGATATTCTACAATTTACAGGTAGATGCTCCATTTCTCCCTAGCTATTCCTAGGTGAACCTGTCTCCTGAACAGTCTAATCTGTAATTCTATGAATTCTGTGGCTTGCATCCTTAAAATTCAGTATTCCTATGTTCTCTAAAACCAAAGGATTTTTTTTCTCCCTGTCCTGAAACTACCGGTGCTTTTCACCCTTGTACATTACTGACAGTTGTGCAAACACGATTGGCTAAATTGCTTTAAAAACTTTTTGAGCATAAATGTACCCTGCAGAACTGCACATGTTCCAGAGTTCTGCTCCATACACTACAGAAGAATAGTTTGGGTGGGGGGCAGGCTCTGATTAAAGTTTTTGGGAGATAAGGACATCCTGTGCCAGAGTATCATACCACAAGAGAATTGCCATTAAAACATTAATTTTCAAAAATCAGAAGCTCCTTCTTCATGCCTGTGAAAGATCTTTCTTCAAACCCTCTTAGGATGGTCCTTTTCACATGTTGTGATTTGTTTTCTTACCTCAGTTCTGAGACTTCAAGAGTACCTTTTCTTTCCAAGCTTAGCCTTCATCTTTACCATCTGGCTATTAAAATGGAATTGCCTTGCTCAGGTGACTCTCTCTTGAAAGTTCCTGGTATATCCTTCCCTCAGAAATTTTAAATGGATTCAATTTGTTGAGTTTTCTCACCAAGAAATCCCTCAAGTAGAAAAATACTGCTTTTTCACAATTTAAAAACAGACCTCTCTTTTAGCAAAAATACCTTTCATGTTGATAGTTTTGTTCAATCTAGTATGTCACCACCATCAGCAAAGCCTCACAATTTTAGTCATAAAACCTTGTTTAGTTTTCTTATAATTTTGCCATCCAAAATTTTTCAAGTCATCCATCTTCCATCCAAAAGTTTTGGTTTAATGATTTTTGGTAATAAGTGGCTATGAAGATGCATCAGCTGTATTTAAGCACAAAATTTAGCAGTTCAGCCTGTGGTAGCTAGGTCTGAAAGTTTACATTTGGATTACAGGGCTAGATTATTTTTTGAATGAGATTAATATTCCTAGTCTTCAACTGTTCTCTTTGATATTCTTTTATCAGTGTAGGATTTCCCCTATAGTAATTAGCAATTTGAAAAAAGAAAAAGGTGTATGAACCACAGAAGCAACCTTTTAAATAAAATTTCATTTTAAATGTTAAACAGTCTGTAGAAGTGAGTAAAAGCTTAATCATACGTAAAGTTTCACTTAAAGGGAGGTTGATGAGCTGGATTGAAGCCAACCCACCATAGGCAAACACACCACAATAGGCTTGGTATATGAAAGACTATTTTTGAACTTGACAGTTTTTTTGCCTTTTTCATAAGCTGATTAAATTTCAGTCTCTAAAGACCTAACTTCTTATGTTAAAGTTCCCTTTACCACAGAGTTACAATCTTTCTTGTTACTCAGTGTAGTCATGGCCCTGTAAATATAAATTTGTACTTTTGGTTTACATAGTGCAATTTTCTTTGGATCTCATAGTGATTATTTTTGTTTAAATACATTGAAAACAGAGAACTCTTCAATAAAAATAAAACCATACACTTAATTTACTGGCTGACTGATGTTTGTAGTCTAATTCAGTGATAAGAGCTTTGAAAAGTATAAAACTCATGAGACAAAAAAATACTAAATCAAATTAAGTGATTTATTTGGAAACCTTACGGTTACTAGGTGTTGCTGATAAACTGCAATTATGAGTTTGTCCCATTCCAGAGCTGAAGAAAAAACCCAATGGCAATATACCAGTATAAATAAGTTGATTATTGCAAAGCTGTAGAAATTACTCTGTATTTGTGATTCACTCAGTGACTAGATTGAATGGGATCACTTCAAATTTAAATGCTATAAGTTTAATCTGTCTTGTTTAAAAAGTAATATACCTGCTGCAAGATCAACTACTTCAGGCATAAAAAATGCCAGAATTAAGGTTTTCTGTGTATATGCAACCTTACTGCTGATTAAGACCCTTATACATACATTCTTTGAGGTATTCTGTTTACTTTCTATTGTCCCCATATGAGAAGCTATTTAATATATTTTATTAATATCAGCGTGTGATTTAATACAATATTTGCTCTAAGTAGCCTTACTTGAAGACAGACTACTAACTCACATGATCTTGGTTATTCAACAGTGATAAATTTATTTACTTGATATTGCAACTCTAGAGGTATAAGAAATATTGCCTTGTTTTTACAGAGGTGAAATTGATAATTTTAGGTGTAAAATATCTGTCAGTCTTGGAAGCCTATTTCAAGATGTCTGGAGCTTAATTTTTATCACAACACTTACTATTAGCAGTTTTCAGGTTGAGGTTCTGGCTTTTGCTGACTTCATTATCCTCTGAGCAATCAGCTTTGACCCCAGAGTAGTCTCAAGTCAAGCATTTAATGAGAAATTCATAATTAGTAGACACCTGAGAAAATTAAAAGCTTTTATGCGTAGTTCATGAGAGCCTCTGACAGAAGCAGGGATAAAATGCAATTCAGTGGGATAGATTTCACCTGTTTTACTAAGAAGACCATCTTGTTTTCTATTGTCAGTTTACACCTCCCAGTGATGATGAGAGATGAAACTAAGGTGTCATGGACAACTGCTTCTTTTGCTGCAAATCAGTGAGTTGTTCCCAAGGAAGATTCATACTATACACTGAGAGAGGTAGAAATCTGTACAGCATGTGGTGGTATCATTAAGACTATTGCAATATATTCAAGCAGAGGTGCAAAATTACAATGATAGCACTTTAATCCCTACATTTCTTAATTTTAGTATGATTAATTTTACAGCAGCCACTTAATAATTATCCAGTTATGCATAATTTTCAAGGTCTTAAAACACAAGACAAAGAGCTAAGGAAAGGAAACTCAGCCCTATAGCAAAACATAACAATCAGCAGGGTTGCTATTCTTAAATCAGCAATTCATACTTCAGCATTTAAGCTAAAAGGAGTTGATGAAACTGGCAGTCAATCTCTGTGTAGACTGGCACTAAAATGGTGTTAAAATTTTTATTTGGCCAGCAGATTTCACACATATTCACTACTATCAGAGAAACTTGACCTCGGAAATTTGATTCTCTGATAGAGAAACTAGTCTATTTTAATACATGTTATTCATTTGGGATTATTTCAGTTTACCAGTTTCAGATATTGTTCAGTATTTCTTTCTGTTTTCATTTGTCTTGCTCCTAGGTGCTAGTTGTTTGAGGCAGAGATGGTCTTTGTCTTGTGTATATGGTACTTAGTGCAATGGAATTCTGGTGATGGTGCATCCTGCTGCATGCAGTTCTGTTATGTGCCATTGCAATGCAGATCAATCCATATATCCACCCCTCATTCTGAAAATTAGGCCTGGTTGTCTACCAATGAAGTGTGCTGGAGCCTGAGACCTAAAACTGTGTAATGTATTATACATTCAGTTTTCAGTGAGCATATTTTATCCAATTCCAGTTCATCAACAGCTTGTGTTTATTCATGGTTAAACCATTTTTTTTTCTCTAGCATATCTGATTCAAATAAAGGGAAAAAGTAATTAATTTCTTATAACTAAAAAGTTATTTTTACCAACCTATTACTTGAAATTGTTCAGATTTTCTGCAATAGGAAATAAAAAATAGGATAGGTAGACTGTAGGGGGTAGATGGATTGTGAGAGGACCTTTTCAGGCTGGGGACTTGACAGGGGCCTCATGAAGTTCACCAAAGGCAAATACAGAGACCTGGTCCAGAGACTGGGGCCTGACTAATAAGAAAGGAGTCCAGGTGAAATCAAGTTGATGTTGAGTGAGGAGAGAGCAATTAAGAAAATGTTTAACCATAGCCAAGGCTGTATTGGCATAAGTGTGGTCAGTAAGCTGAGGGAAGTGAATATGATTATTCCTCTCTCTGTTCAGCATTTGTGCTGGACTACTGTGTCCAGTTTGGGACTTCCTCACTACAAGAAAAACATGGACATACTGGAGAAAGCTTACTGGAGGGCAACAAAAATGGTGAGTGAGCTAGAGCATATGGTGTATGAGCTGAGACTAAGAACTGGGTTTGTTCTGTGTTGAGATGAGGGGGATTTTTGTTTCTGCCTTCAAAAATTTAATGAGCAAGTATAAGGAGGACAGAGTCAGGCTCTTCTCACAGTTGATCAGTGAAGGGATGAGAGATAAAGGGCACAACCAGCAATACAGGGTATTCCAATTAGATGTTAGGATTTTTTTCTCTGCAGTAAGGGTATTCAAATACTAGAGCACATGGCCTAAAATGGTTCTGAAATCTTCATCCCTGGAGGTGTTCATAACTCAATTAAGCAACCTCCTCTGAATTCACTCTGCTTTGAGCATGGTGTTGGACCAGATGACATCCTGAGGTCTTTTTACAGCTATAGAAATCTATAATTCTGCAAAATTTTATTTTATTTCCTGGGAAAGACAAACTTTTAATTAAAGACTATTTTTTGTTGTTGTTGTGGTGGTGTTGTTTGGGTTTTTTTTTTGTTGTGGTTTTGTTTTGCCTTTTTTTTTTTGTTTGTTTGTTTTTTGTTTTGTTTTTGTTTTGTTTTTGTTTTGTTTAGTTTACCTGCAGTGATGACTCTCTGTGCATAGTGAGGGTTACAATACGTTGCACATGTCTATCTATGATAAAGCTTTTGCTGGTTGAAGTTAGAGCATTCTCCTATTGAACACTTCCTAGTGCAAAGCAATCTACTTATACCATGTGTGACAGTCACTTTTTTTTTCTGGGAGAGCATATCTTTGAGTCACAGTTACCGTGCTTTTTAAAAAGTGAGTGAAGTCTTCTAGTCCCAGGCAGCTGCTTTGTTACCCTGGCAGTGAAATAGGATTCTCTGATCCATATTTTCCAATCATATGTCAGTACAGTCCCAGTGCTGGGACCACTTTAAATGGTGGTAAAGGACTCCTGTGCGGAGTCGAGGAGTTAAATGAGTTATTCAGTTTCCATCTTAACCATTCATCCCAGCCATGTATGAGAAGTTACCGCAATTGTTAACTATCTGTGCCACTTCGCACAACACTTTCAGTGAAGCAGCAACAACTTCCCCTCAGTGAACAGCTGAATCTTTTACCATGGTAAAAATTCTTGGATGGTATTGACAGTTATATTCTCCCGAAGATGGCAATTCAATCTTTTCTTTCCAAATATAGTTTGCAACATCTATTTTTTTCATGCATCGAAAAGAAAGGGCAAACATTCACAGAGAAAGACTGCCAATTTTTGTGCTTGGGGTCCAAAGGCGACATGAAGAAAACTGGCAGTTTCTATCTGTATGGATTGATTGGCTAGTGGCTTTTGATTATATTTGATTAAGGCTTTCTAATGCAAACCATGCTTGGCCACAATGAGCAGAACAAAACAGAAGCTTCAAAATTGAAATTTTCGGTGCTTAACTTTCAATTCTGCTGCAATGTTTTGCTTTCCAATTGGGAAAACAGGCTCAATATTTCATTTCAGACTGAATCTATGTGAATGGAAACATGACGGTTTGTTGAATTGAGTTGAATGGTTTAAATTCAGGTCAGGTTGTCTGAGTTGATGCAGTAGCTCCTGGAATCTGCAGTTGTGGGTGAAGTAATCATATATCTTGATTCTCTTAGGAAGAATTGAAATTGAAATAAGTAAAGTTGATCATGTACTTTATCTACTGACATCTTCAAGTTCAATTTAGAATCACAGATATTTAAATGCATACGTCTTGAATGGTGTCTGTGTTTATGTGCATGTATGTATATGTATAAATGTATGCATATCTAGGACAAAAATACATTAAATATATATATTTAATATATGGCTACATGTATATAGTTATTATACTTGTTTTTATATATATGTAATACTAAGTATTTTCCTTCCCTTGGGAATATGCATCTGGAGCCCAGAGGAGAATAAAACATGCCTAAAAAAGTAAAAGTGTATTTCTCTTTCCAGATATTTTTCCCTGATACATAGTGGGTTTATTTCAGTACATGGCTATGCCTTACCTGAACAGTTCACATGTGTATGACTGTTATTGGCAGACCTGTGCCACAGGTAGGCACAAGGAGAATGAATGCTGGAACTTAGTTTAAATATATAAATGAATGAGTTAACGTTCATGTGACTTTGTGCAGAAAAGCCACGAGATGGCAGGAGCACCACATGCCAGTTTCTTCTCCCAGCATTTCCATTCTTTTTTTCCTGCTTTTCTTGTATTGCATTGCAATTTACATAGTTTAGATGGTTTTAACAGCCAACTCAGTTCAACAGCAAGTCACTTTAAAGGTTTCAGGTCTTTTATTATGTAGGTCAGAATCCAGAGTAAATGCAATAGCAACATTAAAAGCTAAAGTGTGATACTAGTGGAAGAATGAGCCAATGTTAACATCCAATGCCATAATAATTTCCTCCTTTAGAAAGTAAATTGCATCTCCATCATATTTTCAACTGTTTAGGAAGTTATTTTTTTCTTCCTTGATCAAGTTCATGATGTTAAAAAGTGCTAATGGATTGGCAAAACTATTTCCCAATTTATTCCTCACCTTAGAATTCTGAACCGCACACCCCACCAAATAAACAAAAAAATCCAAATAAGACACATTTGCAAAAGGAAAAAAAAAAAGCTCCTTAACCAGGTTAATGAGAGTACTATAATTTTTGTGCTACTGAAGGAATGTATGCTAGGTGCAGTGTTATCAGGGTCTCACCTAGAGGCAGTGCAGATATAGAATGTCTGCAACCTGACACATATAAATCTTTTTGAAATGTTTCACTGAAGAAAAAGGAGTTTAACACCCCCACCCAATCCCACTCCTTAAAAATATGAAACAGCTATTTATAAGGCACCTCTAGCATATCTTTGCATAGATGAAGGGTTGAAACTTGGAAAAAGATCTGTTGGGATCAACAATTTTTACAATCACTAGGAAATGGGCTCAAATTTGACCATATGATTAGCCTGGAGAATTATCAATTTAGAAGCACTTAGGACAACTCTGTTAAGAGTTCGGCAGTTTAATTATTTGATGAGTCTTCTTGCCTAAGCCTGCTCTACCTACTTCATAGATTTTTTCCTATGTATGTGGATACAGAAAACATCCCACAGGGTAATATGTGAACAAGCCCTCCTGGGCTCCATGGACTTTCCCTGCAGTTATGGATGATTTCCATCTTTCTGCGCTTTGCACTGTGTGAGACGGAGGTCTCGTGGAGAAACAATATGTGTCCAGCATGTCATTAGAGACTGAACAAAAAGATTACTTGAGTGGTGCAGAGAAGAATGAAAACTGAAGTGGAGGGAAACTGTGCTCATGTGGAAGAGAAGGAAGATGACAGTGGGGTTTTTTTTTTGTGTTAGAAGGATCAGCAAGAAGATGAATTATAAGGGGCATGCACAAAATAATGTATTACACTGCTTAATAAAGCAGAGAAAAAAAATTACAAGAGACATTTGTGAAGGTGGACTGATAAAGCCAAGGTAGGAAGTCTCATTGCAAGGAGCATGCAAGGAGCCTCTGGGTCCTCACTGCTTATACCTAACAGACCCCATCTGCCTTGGATGCTAAGGATACCAGTCAAAATTACAGTTGTCAGGACAGATTTTTTAAGGAGATTTTTATTCTTAGTGGGTGGAAGTAATTTTATATGCACAAATATGATACCTATCTGCAAACCAGGAATGTGAGAGGCCCATTGGCAGCAGAGCTCCAGCAGTCACTGTTGAAGCCAATGGATTGAAAGAAATAACCTTGCCCTCTCCTTCCTCCTTAGAAGACATGAACAGTGATAGGATGAGAGATAATGGACTTAAGTTGTGCCAGGGGAGGTTTAGGTTGGATATTAGGAAAAATTTCTATGCTGAAGAAAGTGATGAGGCATTGAAATGGACTGCCCAGGGAGGTGGTGGAGGTGTTCAAAGAAAGTGTAGACAAGGCATTTCAGGACATGGTTTAGTAGTCATGATAATGTTAGGTAGATGGTTGGACTTGATGAACTTAGAGGTCTTTTCCAACCTTAATGATTCTGTGATTCTGGGAGCCTGGTGTGTCTCCCCTGCAGTACCATGCTGTGCAACATGTTGGAGAAACCAGTGTTTTTTCATAGCCTCAACTCAGTACTCTCTGGAGTGAAACCTCTGCTCAGGCAATGAGCAGCAATAAAAAGCCAGGGTAACAGGGTAATTCCCCCTCAATGACATGTGTAGGAAGGGTCTGCATCTAAGGCCTGTGCCTTTTCATTTTAAGATCCTGTTTTCAGTTTCTTAGAATATTTCACAACTTAAAACATTCTTGATGAAATGCCCATGCTGGGTGTAAATTTTTATTTTTGTAAGATGTACAGCTACATAGTTAGCTCATTTCCCAGAATGTAAATAAGGGGAAAGTACACTTGCCCTTTAAAAAGATCTTAAATGTTCCTTTGAGAAGAACCAACACTTCCTTGTTTGGAAGCAAAACTTCTGTGGGACTTGTTCTTGGCTCAGGACATTGCCTTTTGTTTGGAAGAATAAGCACATGATTGATTAAATTATGCATAACTGGGAAAATCTTGAAGTACACATGCTGGTCCATGTACATATAGGAAGACTTGGTAAGCAAGGCTGACTACAGCTACTTCCAATTAGCGATTATATGGGCTAGCAGTTTTTGCTGCTCTCTGGGAAGGTGGTAGCTCTTTTCTAAAAGAATTCCTCAAGGGATGTCACTGAAGGACCTGTAAATCTCGAATCTAAAATGTCTCCTCCCTTGTATTTTCCCCCATATGTCTGGCCCTCTAACCCTCTGCTTCCTGTTTCTCTTTTGTGAGGGTTAGGAATATTCAATTTATTTATATTTCCAGGGAGCTATGAACTAGCTCAGACTAGTCCTTCCAGATTGCAAATCAGGTGATTGCTTTAACTGAAGCCATGGGGAAGCTGTATCAAGCAGGGAGCTGAGATATTTTGAAGTGCTAGGATAATCAGCATACACCTCCAGATAGCACCACTTCCCATGGCAAACACTGAAGGATGTCAGTCTGACAGAAAACCTTAATTTTGACATTTATAAACTTTTAGATACCTAGATGCCTCACACCGTACCCCCTTTTTTTTTTTTTTTGAGCTTTCTTGCGTCTAAGACATGTACATATACACAGAATATATGAGTGTTTGTGTACCAATATATTTATCTACCTATCTAGTTATCTCGTGGCATGAATAAAATCTATTCTAATACAAATCCACAGCTTTGTATTCCTTTGCAAAGTGGAAAATGTAAGTGGTAATTTTACCAGCAGAGAAAATCTATTTGAAGGTTTTCTCTTGATAGCAGTTGCTTCCTGAATTTTTATCTTCTTTAATACAATGTGGGATGCTAAAGTACACACCTACCCAGTGGAATCATAATCCATTTTAGCTGTTCAAACAACATCATGCTATCAAAGGACTTTTGATTTCAGAGCTGTATGGTACTGGACATTTTTTTTCTGCAGCAATATATTTTGTGTTTCATTCCAGTCCATCTTATACCTACTATCTGTTATAATTACATATTCTTTACTGGGAGTATTGCATATAATAATCTACAATTTGCATTGTTACATTTATTTAGCACATTTCCGAGATGGTGCATAGATACCTGCAAGAGAAAAGGCAAAAAATGACCTCCCCCCTTCTGCCCCCATCTCAATCTCTGATCCTCTCCTAGTATTTCAAAAGCAAAAACAGATTGGAAAGTGAGGGATTGACCTTTTCACCTTTATCAAGTGAAGACTCCTCTTTGTGAAACCTGTTGTATGATTTGGCTTTTTATTGAACTCCCAGAGCTATTTATACAATATAACACAATGTGGCTGCTGCAGGCATCAGCAATTGTGTTTTTCTGTGTAGGTGGCTTAGAATGAATCCAATTAGAAACAAGAATATCTGTGAACATTTGTTATTTTACTAAACATTTGGAGGCAGAAAGAGGTAGTATATACTTTTACTGCCTGCAGTGTAGTTATAATCCCAAAATGCATACAAAAACTGTATAGTATTAACTGTAGAATGGAATTATTTCCATCATTAAACAGGATAAAGTACCAGGCATTATTCTTTAGTCCTCCCCTATGCATGCTTTATCACGTCATGCTTGATTAAACTTCAGAATTGTAATGTATCTTTTTTTTTTCATGTGTGATGAATGTGGAAAAGTAAATACTGTACTACAAAATAAGAGCATCCTTAACTCTTATGAAGACTTGTATCTAGAGTCATGGCAGTCCATGCTGAATACAAGATTTCTCTGTATCACCTTATGAAATCAGAAGAAAATGTTCGTGAAATTATGGAGATATCCAGTGAGATACAATTGAGGAAATTTCTAGAAAAAAATAGACCCACCTGGAATCTGTCACACATTGTGACAACCTTTCTACATCACCCCTTTCTGCTGAAAATTCTTCTTTTCACATGAAGTCTGAAAGGACTTGTACTCTGCCAGTCTAGCTGTGCACAACCCCTGGATGGAGGGGCCCCAGTGTTATACCCATGAAAAAGAGACTGGCAGATGAAGGGTTACAAGTCCTCAGTTAAGAAACAACCAGGATGCCATCACACTTAGCACTGAATAAGCACTGTTTATGTTGAAAGGATAAATTATTTCAGGTAACAGTAGACAGTAGCAGTACTTAACAACAATAACAGTGGTTATTTTTTAAAGTAATCTCTAAAATATCTTTTTTCTTTTTCCAGAGGAAAAAAGGTGTCTGGTTAGTTGCACTTAAGAATTTGTTCATGTTATAAAAGAGTACTGATGAGTAACAAAATATAAAGTATCTTTGCAGTTGCAACTAAATATTACTTACAAACTAAATATTAGACACCAACAAATTTATTTTGCATTTGCTGCCTAACTTGAAAAATATTTTTCATGAAACAAACGCAAATTGTTCACGAGAAGAATAGGATTGCAAGAAGCTCCTTTATGTATCAGTTTTCCATTAAGAAAACCCGTGACTTTTCAGTAAAAATGTTTTTTTTCTAGATATTCATGAAAATTCCACTTTCATTTTTTTTTGCATAATTTTCCAGTCCGTATTGTTAGCAATAAATATCAGGGTGATTGATAAGAAACCATTTTTCTCTGTAACTTCCTTTGAAAAAAATAGAAATTAGGTTTCAATGATGAGTTGGACTCAATCATGATAATGATGGAAAGTATCTACTAAGAGTTGTTGATGTAAATCCTTACATGTATTGACTTACTTTTTCAGGTAGAGCATATTATTGAGGGACAAAACCTTACAATTAATATTAGAACCTCTATTTTCCTTATCAGGAAAGTATAAGATGTATAGCATAAGGTCCATGAAGCATATTTAAAAAAAATAAAATATTTAGTTTTGTTCACTCAGATTCAGTATGGAAATGTATAGTACTGCACAAAGGTGGGCTTTTTATCAGCAGGGAAATGGTTTGGCTGCATTAATTAGGAATGCAGCTGGACTAAAATATTAATTTCTTGACCAGTTCAGTTTTTCTTATAACCTCCCTCCATCTGAAAAAACCCTGTGCATCAAATTACAATGAAAATTCATAATCATAAAAACTTCCATAACCTAAAATCCATTGGTAGTAACATTAATTATATTATTTATTTGTAATGTAACATTCTGATGAAAATATTGTTTTAAATTGTAAGCAGTAGTTCAGAATAGTAATTCAGACAGCATGTATGTGGACACTCTTGGGAAAGCCACAAGGCCACTCACTTCTTGGTGTGGTAAGAGTGTCCCATAGAATGTAGTGTCCCACAGCACTCCAGAAAGGAGATGGTGTGGGCAGTCAACAGTGTGACTGGGAGAGTGCTTCTCAGTGCATCTGCAGCATGACAGAGCTGATGCAGCCCTTGAGTTCAATGATAATAAATTGAGAGATGGAGACCTGAAGTGTAGTAGGAATTGCTAATAATTACCTAATTTACCTGCTCTTGTACAAAATACTAGAAAGACCTATTAGTTTGGGATGTTTTAGGTCAAGCAATGCCTGAGCAGCATAATTTTTGTGTTTTCTAGTGATTACAAATTTGGAAACAATATTGCAAGACAATAAACCTGATGTTAGTCTGGGTCTGAATATTGCTTAAATCAAACTAGTGCAATGATTTTCCCTTGTATGAGGGGAAAAAAAAAGGTAAATGTAGGAGGTGAAACAGCATTTTCAGGCTAGAGGACTCTTTATATGCTTATCTCATTCTCTGACCTATGCCTCCTGATTATTGGGTTCTTCATTGTGCATCTCATGCCTAGCTCTTAATTTTCTATGAGAATGCTTCTTTATCTTAAATCCCTTTAAAGTATGCCTCCCTTTCTAACCATAGTTTTCCTGAAGAGCAGCTGATTAATATCCACATAATTCTTCACCATCCACAAATGGTGGTTCACATAATTTGATCAAGAAGCTGCAAAACTGCCTGTACACCTATTGATTCTTTTTTTATTTAGTTTTGTCTTAATAACTTTAAATAGCTCAATGATGGCCCTTCCTAACATCTCAGGATTTGGTTGCTATTTGCTGCTTAGCTTTTTCATTAATATTGTGGCAAAGCAAATAACCTGATGCTATATAAGAACAGTAATATTCTTCTCTTAAAATTTGCTACTATGTAGATATTTGCCTCTGTCAAACTTAAGTATTACAATTAAAACAGAAAACAATTATCACCTGTGTCCCTCAGAAAGTGCAAAGAGCATCCCACAGTCATGTTGCTTAATGGCTGTTTCCACGTATTTCCCTATTTACTGTGATGTGTATTAGTCTACAGTGCGCTGTAAAGCTAAAATTAATTCTGCAGAAATTATACATGTCCCTGTTCAGATGTGATGCAAGAAAGAAACGTGTGCTTGTAGACTGATGCTGCCCTGGCAAAAATGCCATTTGCTAGTAAGAAAATCACCTAACTGTTCTAACAGGCATTTGTTCAAAGTGAGTTAGGCTGGCAGTGACAGTTCTGTGCTGTATGGCACAGTGTTTTATTACATTATAAATTCTCAGTGCAGTGACATCAATATTCATTTTCTCTAGTACAATACAAAAGTCATTACAACTATGAACAGAACCTTCCACAAGTGACTGTTGTACTGGATTGTGTATAAAAAAATCAATATTAACAATTTAGATGAAAAACACTAAATGAAAAGGATAGTTGCTAATGCAATATAATAAAATCTTTCAAAATGTGCGACTCTGGGGTTTGTTTTTTTTTTTTTTTTTTTTAATTTCTGCTCACCAGGAAACAAGGTAATGACATTATAAAGAAAACGTTACCTCAGTAACCTCATACGCCACTCTAATTTTAGATCCTAATTTTCAGGAACCTGTGCATTTTGACTGAATTAATTGCTTAGAAATATCAGTTATCTGCTTCTTACCTGAAACTCGTATGTTCTTCCTAAAGAACCTTTATTTTTACAGGACTGCAGTATACAGCACTATAAAAGAACCTAGTGTTCTGTAATGGGAAACAAAACCTGAAAACAGCAAAACATAACTTACTCTAAAATATAATGTTAAAAGTATTTCTTATTGCAATTAATTGCATGCATCAACTATAAAAAGGAAAGAACAAATAGGGTAATCTGTCTAGGTCTTCCTAGGTCACAGACAAATTATGCAATTTTATCTTTGTCTTGAACTGACTTTTTTTAATGGGTTGTAAAAAAAGACAGAAGAAAGGAAAGTTGTGGTAAATTATACCAATATTTAGGAAGGCATAAGAGTGACAAAGACAACCAGTAAGCCATTGTTGCTCAGTGGGCTTGAGGCAATAGGCAGGCTGATGCGCTCTGGAAAAGTTGTAAAGTCTATTTGTCGATGGTTTTATGTTGGACTCTTAAATCCTGAATATCTCTGGCTCAGTAACCTTTTCTCATCGAATAGCCTTTCAGATTAGGGGATTCTGGCTAGACAGGTCTGGAAAGGTGATGGGAAATTCCAAGATGCTTTGTTTAAGTTTATGGTAAAAGAGTCTTTAGTATGACAGACTGCTGAGATATTAGTCTCAAAAGTGAGCAATGTATTCCTTTCACATGGCGTGATCCCTTAATCAAAGACTGTAGATGATACAGAAGAAAACTAGCCATTTCTTATGGCAATACACATTAATCCAAAATGAATGTGCACTGTAATTCTATGTCTTTTTTTTTTTAATCTATATATTTTGAAAGAACAGTAAAGTATTATGACTTGTCATAGTTTTCCATCCCTTAAACTGATTATTTTATGATAAATTCTGAAGAGTATGTCTAAAATAAGAAGAAAATTTATGATCAAATAGAGCCAAAACCAAAGCAAACAATAACCCACTGTCCCATTTTGTTACTATGGAGTTGGGCTCAAGAGTATCAATTCCTTATTTAAAGTAAAAACTATGAAATAGACTGAACATTATTTACTTTCATCTGGTAAGTACTCTGAAGTTTTTGCACTGTTTTCCTTTCCCTTTTTCTTGTGGAAATCTTCACTAACTCAGCCAAGGTGTGATAGTTCACAGCAGCAGGATTAGCTAAAAAGCCATATTCTATTAAATTTGCAAGATTTGCACAGTCCTCAAAGAGTTTCTTGTAACCCACTGTGCTATTGTCCCTGTTGCAGAGAAGATTCATGTCTTCTCACATGTGTTTCAGGACTAGCTTATGAGCTTTAATAATTTTAGCTCTGTAGCTCCTGTGTGTGTTAGCTAAGATTTGGGCCATTGTAGGGGTAGCTTTTATATAATTCTGCTGTTATTGTCTTCTGGAAGAAGCTCAGTGTCTCGTAACATGTTATTTAGGTGGCTCTTGGATAATCTTATCTCCTGACAGCTCTCCAGTAGTGATATTGGCATTCTTCATGCCTCTTGCCATTATCAGTTGGTAATAGGAAAATAGTTGATATTAGTGACTTTTTCACTGGTTTCCTGAAATAGTAGTGGAGAGGAAGAAGCAGCAGGGTGTCTGTGTTTTTCTGTAAATGAACTCAGTTCCTGTGAGATAATAAGTTCATGCTAGACATGCTCCTGAATACATTAGGCACTGATGAGTGTGTTAGATGTTCAGCATCCATCACGGTTAAATCTTAAGAGAAAAATTTCTAGAGAAACCTAATTCTTTATCTGTTCGCTGTTTTTTAGAGTTGATCACAGGCTCAAGCTGCGATAAATAGTTATTCCTGCAAATAGAATACTTAGAAGTCACTATTATTATTTGAAGATGAGCACAGACAACAAAACCAGTATCATGGTGAATGCAAGGAAATAAAATTCTTTCTAAACAAATTCAAAGAAAGTTGAAAGCATCTTATTTAGACACTGATTACTGATATGGATATAGATCTATAAAAATCATTATCAAGTGTATTAAATAGATTTCAGATGATGATACAATCATCCCGGAGGTGGGAGAATGAACTGAACTGACACCAAAGTGGGAAAAGGGAGCAAAAGGATATCAACAAAATAACAAACAGAACCTCCAAAAATGATCTGTGTCACAGAGTCTGGAGTCAGCCAAGTGTCCCTGGTCAAAGCCCAAGATCTTGTAGAAAGTTCATGTGGAATTCAAGCTATTTAGGAAAAGGTACATGCAGCATGGGAAGTTCTCCCACGCTGACAGAGAGAGACTTCCTCTTTGGATAAAAATTAAGTCCTTTTTATAATATAGGGTCATAAGAGGTCATAGAACATATTATTTTGAGCAGGCAATAGATTATGTTAATTTCTATTTTTCACCTGTAACAGCCAATAGATGATGATGTTTTCTGTTCTTTCAGAGCAATTTTGTTTTTCTAGACTGTTTTCCACCTTTTCAGACAATAACTTGCCATTATAGTACCTTGGTTTTGTGCTTGTTGGTGATATGTCAGGACTAGATGACCTTTAAAGGTCCCCTCCAACCCAAAGCATTCTGTGATTTAAAAAGGCCAGCTGCATTTTTCAAGGATGTTTCTGTTTCCCATACCTCGTTCCCAGGCTCAAAGTTCCAGGCTGGCAGGCCTTTGTCAGCATTTTTCAGCAGATATTTTATTTTGCTTAGTAATTTCTCCCATCCAACCAGGCCACCTTTATGGTTGCTCACATCCCCTTCAGGAAAGAATAGGGGCAAAATACATTATAGTAGCAATTAATTTTGTCCCGAGTCTTTTAGGATATAATATTAGGTTTCTCAAAATGAAAATAGTATCAAAATGTCATTTTGATGAAACATTTATGAAAACTTGAAGTGCAGGGGGATGTACAATAGCAGCCTTGCAGACAGATATTTCTTAGCTTAATGTTGAATGGTTATATAATATTGTTATATAGTCTGTTAATAAATACATGTTTTTGGACTAAAGAGATTAAATAATTTTTATGAGGGCAGTAAGCATCTGACTCCCTTACCATGGTCTGCTCAGTCAGAAAACTGGATGGAATGACCTCTTTTCTGAACTTACTCATATCAGCTTCAAATGTAAATTTGAAGCATAAAATGTAAATTCCAGGCTATGTTATTTTCCTAAGTTTAGCTTTGCTTGCAGTTTCTCTGCAAGGTTTCTTTGATAATACAGTTTAACGAACTGTGAAGTTACAGGTACCCTGTGTACTCACAGTACTTACAGTCACCACTGTAGTAGTGCTGTTAATAATCGTAGTGCATATATAGTTCCAGGATTTTTCCCACCATTTCACAGGAAAGATTGTAACAGTGACTGTATGTGAGCTGAAGATACTATTCTGAAATGTGTGCATGTGTTGGTGTGTTCAACCTCATTCTGGGAAAGTTAAAGAGGTGTAAGAAACTTTTCCATGCGAGTAGTAAATTGGAGGAGGAACTGTTTTAATACATCTGTGGTGCACTCATTCAGGATTTTAGGTTTTAACATGCAGTCTTCAAAGAACAATCCACACAGAGTGAGCTCACTTGTAGCTCCCTTATTCACAGTGCTTCTTTTTGCTAAAACAGAGAGAAAGAAAGAAAGAGAGAGAGAGAGAGAGTGGGAAATTTATGGATGACATTAAGCCCAGATGGAATTTATGCAGACTACAGGCAGATTTTAGTGGGCAATTCAGGGACTGTCTGTTATTTCAACAACTAGTAAAATTTTTTAAAGACTCGGAATAAAAGTGGGGCAAAAAGATCTTCCATAAACACGAGCCCATACATGAGCAAGGAATTACACTGCTTGATTTCTCCTGAGGGCTATTCAGGACTAACGCTGCAAAAAATGCTGCTACCTCCAAAACTGGGAAGATGAGACTTGCCTTTGTTTCAAGGTATTATCTCCTTCTTAATGGTAGTCTGACACCAAATTTAGCTGAATAGATACATTCTATTGTACTCCTGGTACCCAGCCCCTGCCATAACTGAAGACATGCAGGACTTTGATATGTGTAATATTTGCGTTAATAAAAGCATTGTTTGCCTTTTGAAAGGACATGTCTTTGATTTAACTGAGATATTCAAACTGACCTATATTATCTTTTTCCCCTGTTGTATTTGCACAGTAGATATTATAAACTTAATTTCAGGAGAATATTACACTAATTGAAGCTGCTACTTTGGAGTGCTGAAGCAGCAGATGCACACGTGCTGACAATGAAAACACAGAATCTCTGGCAAACAAAATATAATCCATCACAAACAATGTGAGAGCCTAAAGAAAGATAATAATTTAAATGGAATGGAATATGCTTCCCTAATGTGTCAGTTTTAATCACAGACTGACTCCTTTAACACATGAATTTCCCTCAGGGCTTCTGCGGTTTGTAAGAATTGCTGACTATCCATGCACTGATAGTGTCCATTCTCTCTTTACAGGGTTTTTAAGTGGATAGTGTTCATTAATGTTAATAGAAAAAGCTTCAGATTAATTCTTTCAAAACAGTATTCAGAAAAAATATGGTTTTGGTTTTGACACAGAATATCTGCACACATTGTGAGGAGAGCACAGTGTCTGGAATCTGCTCTGCCAGCAAAGGGTTGAAGAAATATTTTGGGTTTGAAAATCTTAATCTTCTGTTTTCGCTGGGGAATTTTTTGCTGATTTTGTCTTTCTTCCACCTGTAGGGGAAAGAGACAGGAAACAGAAACCTGGCTCAGATTGGCATTCCCAGTGCTGCTGGGATGTTAGGATAATGATGGAGCAGAACTGTAGGTACTGAAATGTCCTGGGCTGGGTTTCTAGGGGCCTGACATCTTTAACTGCTGATCTAAGATGCTTAGTTTGATAAGCAATATAGTAGGAGAGATAGTAGAGGCATGTTAAAATCTTGCCATGTTTTCCATAAATGCTTGTGGATACATCTTTTTTGATCAGAACGTCTCATGGCAGGTCTGAGTACTAGGCTTATGACAATGTTTTGCCAAGGCCTAAAATGGCAACCTCCAACCATGTGTTTCTGTGACCCAGTCTACAGATAACATTATATGTATGCATACATGGTTTCTCCAGACAAGTGCTTTCCAGCTGTAGATATTCAGTGGCTCAACACAAGAGCTCAGATGAATAAATGTAGCTCTTCTGGGAACTGTGTCATTGACTCAGGACTCTGCAGAGGTAACTGCTGAGTTTGGATTTCTTCATCTACTTTTAACATACCTGCAGGGATGTGAGTGATACGAACCTCTTCTGTTTCTCATTTTAATGTTCTATTTGGAATTGTGCAAAATGGGCTTAAACTATTACATATGTGGAAAATTCTCTTTTGAATGTATTTTGGGCCCAAGTTGCACAGCAATAACTGGTTAGATAGCACTGTCCCACTGTTGTGATCTGAGGAATTAAGAAAGATGCCTGTATGCAGCTATTCACTAAAGCTGCTTCCCATCTTCCTACAGTTTCACAGCCTTGTGCTTTTGCCTGCTGCTGAGGGCACTGTAGAGTAAATCATGCCACCTGTGTACCCAATAACTCCTATCTGTACACATCAAGCTGCAGGAGAGTGGAAACTCAAGCTGCTACAGCAGTTTAACTTTGCCTCTTCTTCCCTCAGTGCTGTTTGTCCACATATACATAGTAAGGCTGACACAGACTATGGGAGAAATGCATCTCTCCCGGCTTTCCCATGGCTATTTTCCTCATAACACATGCTGTGTGAGTTGCCTCAGGTTCCTGAAAGTGCCTACTTTGTCCTTTGAGAGTAGTTACAATTACATGTTGTCTTAGAATCATCCTGCAATTTGAGATAAAGGTTCAGTGAACTAAACATTAAGATTTACTAGTGTTGCATAAAACCCCCAATATCTTGTAGTAGGAGATGTCCAGCAGAATGAATTAAAGTCTTTGTTCTTGGCTCTGATTCTGCATAATCTACACAAGGAAAACTCCTGAATTTAAAAGGGGGTACTTTCAACAGTGACAAATAGTGGTGGTGTTTGGAAAATTCTTAGTGCTAATTAAAGCTGAAGTACTATAATTAGTTTATTTGCTTATTTCTGGAACCCTTTGTACTTTAACTATTGATTTTATACATACAGAGGTGGTTTAAACAAGGATATTAAATTAGAGGTTTTATGTTCTCTGAAGAATTTCCACTGAACCATGCAATAATATATAGTACAATCAGAGTGAGGGAAATGAAATAACAGTATCTTAAAAGGGCTTTTTTTCAGTTATCTTGGATATATATTGGTTTCAAGGCAATTTTTAAAGAATGATGTTAGTTCTTTCTCAAAAAGAGAAGAAATAATTTTTAGCAAGTTATTTACTATGTAATTTCTTTTCTCTTTTTGCATAGTTTTGGCTTGTGAATAATTTCTATGCCACTACTTATAACACTTCCACTTTACTGGGCTGCAGGACAAGTACTAGAAAACATAACAGAACCAGCTGGGCTTTAAATTGGACAATTATACCATAATTTTATTGATTCAATGGTACTGAAAAGTAATTTTTGACCTGTTCTAGAAGTCTTGCGAAACAAGCTTCCTCCTATTGTTTTTAGCTTCAGGAGATGGTTTGTCTGAAATCACAATGAGGAAAATAATGTCTCCTTGGAAAGTAAAATACCAAAGACATGTCTGGGATATCTATATAGAGTGTTAAGCCTGTTGTAAAAAACAATGAGAAGTCCACTTAGTCTAGAGAAATGAACATGTTATCTTTTTTTATATATTAATGTGGTAAGGTAATTCTTCTCAGCCTACTGAAATTATCTGTTCCCATGTGGTAAGGGTTTAAGATGTGATCACTACCATAATCCTTCAAACACTTAAAGGCGCTTGTGATAGGTCCATGATACATCTCTTTGCTTGTTACCAACAAGTGACTTAGGCATCCAGGGGACTAATTTCTTAAAAGAAGTCAAAACTTCTTTTAACAAAACAGTGAAACACCTGGACAATGTCTGTAACACCTGGAAAAGAACAAAATACTTCACAACAAAAACCTGACTAGTATGTTAAGCAGAAAGCAAACAAAAATCCAGTGGATCACCTGGCCCAAACACACAAACAAATAGGATGGCTCATAAATCCCACCCTAAAGGTGACTTGCTTAAGATTTCAGTCCAAGATAGTGTATCAAACTCCCTTTTGAAACTCCAGAGCCCTTTCTCTTTTTTTCTGTATTCCAAGTCACTGAGTACTTTTCTCCACCTTTTCTTTTGAGATTTGCCTGTTGGTGCTGTTATGAACTACCCACACAGGATCATGGATTAATGAATAGACAGTAAATACAGAACATGAGGAACAAAATCTCAGTTTATGGCCTTGCTTGGGAGGATTTGAAATTCAGATGCCTCCATGGAGCTGAAGTCACAGCAGTAACTTTCTATCCTTTTAATTGCCAGTGTGCCTCAGCACAGAAAATAAAGATTTCTTGGACCACAAGGAAAGGAGAAGAGTAACTTTAATTTTTTTGCAGTGGTCTTCCTCCCAGGGCAAAGTGAACTTGAGTGGTGTGTTTTGGTGAGTCTGATTTGCAGACCTTTAGATGCAATGGGTGGGATGTGTCCCTGTACAAAGCAGCCTGTTGACCACTGATGAATGTGCTCTTCTGGCTCATGGGAATCTCCAAAACTTAGCCAAACATGGTTCTCCTCCTCAAGTGCTCTGACCATTAAGTGTTCGGAAGACCACTGACATTACAAAATAAACTGGGAAGCAGCAAGTGCATCTTCTAGGGTACCCAAGTCTGTTGGTGTGCATGAGGTGTTTTTAGGAACCAAAAGCTCTGGAGTTGCTGGCTTTTGGATCCCAGTCAGGGATAAGCTTTGTGCTGGGGTGCACAAGAGTAGTACAACAGAGGCACTTCTACACATGCTCAGAAACTACACTTTGAGGTCCAAAGGGAAGCATTAATGTGCACTGAATTGAGCTGCTTCTGTGGAAGGTAGCAAATGAATAGTATGGATTTTCAGGATTGTGACTCTTATGTAATTAAACTGTGCAAAGAATTTCTCTTTCCAAGATGCATGCTTTTTCTGTTCTAGCTCTTGATTTTTCTAATCCAACTTTCTAATCCAGTGTTGCTAAAGACAAGAGTGTTTTGAATTTTTATATTTGCACAGAATATATTCTTACACACTGTTGCATTTTCTGGGAAACAGAATGCCTACTTCTATGTGATGAAGCATCTGTAGTTCATTGCCTTTTGCAAGTAAATTTCTATTGTTTTGATATTAGTTCTGCCCTGTTATCATGTCCTTGGTGGATTTTCTAATTTCCAGTTTTATTAACCTATTGTCAGGTGATTGGTTATACAGTTGTTAACCTGAATAGCATCTTGCCTGAAAAAAAGAGAAAAGACGTTTTTCCCAAGTATGTAAATGTGTGTGTTTTGTTTCGTTTGTTTGTTTTTGTTGTTGTTCCCTACCACATGAGTTATTAATTAAATATTTATTTTAATTGCCAATAAATTAAGCTAATTTCTCCAAGTCAAATCTGTTCCACCCATTATGGTAATTAGTAAGTGATCCCCATGTCTTTATCTTGACCCAATAAGTTTTCTTGCTCTTATTTTCTCCCAGTCCATCAGGAGAGTGGCTGGGTGGGAGTATGTTTGCTAGTCAGGACCACCACAGACATCCAAGAAAATAACAAAAACTTTGAAGTGGAATACCTAGTAAAGAGGTATTTTACACTTTTCATAAAAGAAAATATTTGAACTAAAACTCTTTGTTTTGAGGAACAAAAGAGTATACAATCATTACAGAAATATGTGGAAATAAATATAAACTCTGTAGCTATGCTGCAACAATGTTCCACTTCAGTTATTACACTTTGTCTTCCTTCCAAAATGGTAATACAAATTGTACTTATTGCTTTTTAAATAAAAAAGCCAATATCCATGTTGAGTCTGCTATATGGATTGTGTTTACAGCATTTTTATGCTGAATGACTCTCAGGGAAATCTTTAATTTCAGGAAGCATTGCTTAGAATTCTTTTAAGGTGTTTCCTGTGTGTGCATATGCAGAAACTTCCTGGACACCATTTCATTTGACTCTACAGTATTAAAAAAATTCTTCCAAGACTATGGTTAAACAAAACCCCAAAAAAGTCAAAGTTGTTATTTTATGGATTATGCAGTTTTTATCAGATGAGTATATATATTAATATCAATATATATATTGATTCTTTATGGAGCATGAAAGCCTATAAAAAATTGTTTTGGCTTCTTTTTTTGTTCATGTCAAGTTTTGGGGTTCCTTTGAAGAAAACAATTTGTGAGACTGAAGGAAGTAATTAATGGATTATTTTTCAGACCTAATATTAGAAAGTACACTTGGAAATTTCAGAAATAAAAGTTTCTGAATTTTGAGTTTGCTAGATGCTTACAAGACTGATTTATCATATTCCAAGTCTAAAAACCTCTCCAATTTTCATTTGCTCAGGTTTTTGTATCCTGTAAGTTGTAATTTAATAGACCCAGTTGTTCTCCAGCCATCCACAGAGATGTCCAGATAAAAAAAAAAAAAAAAAAAAAAAAAGAGGCCAACAACACTGAAGAAAATACTGGATGTTTTTAAGAGGAAAAATATAACCTAAACATCTTAACCTTCCTGCTTGCACTCCTATCAGGATTTTATTACATAAGCTACTGAAGTAAAAAGTAATGTAAATATTTCCCAAATAGCTTGTTTCACGCCCTTCCAATTTTTATTAGATTAGATTGAATGCTACTCCTTCAGTCTTCCTGGATAATTTCATTCATCCTTTAAGAAAAACAGTGTCTCACTTTCCTATAATGCACTACTGTACTGTTTATTCAGTGCCTAGATTGGCTCTAGCATGGCATCACTAAGACTGTGCCTTTTTTCACTAGAGTGGTTTCGCACCTGGGCTACTTTGTTGTGTTTCTCAGCCTTCCGCATGTGTCTCTGTATGACCTTGCCTCTGGAAGTGCAGCCATTCCCTGTTGGCAAAAAAGCCAATTCAGTGGGCTAGTGAAGAGCTGGAGGAGATACCTCCCATTTGCTCCCTTGATGATGCTTGGTACGTAACAAATAGCATCTGTGCTTCCAGCCATCATAGGATGTTCATCTTATATAACATTGTAAGACTACTAGTGAGTCCACTATTCTGTGACCATACATCTAAAGGCATGTCAGTGTCTCACTCACAGTGACCTTCAGTATGTCTCAATAGAGACTCAGTCACTCTGCCCACTTCTGTGCTCACGTTCCCATGTAGAGCTGTGAAAATTGCTCAACACAGTTTACTCAATCATGTTTAAGGTTTATGTATCTCTCATGTGAAGAGTGTCCCAGCTGAAACAAACCTATGACAAGTTAGGGTGTAATAGATTTATCTTGATACTTTTGCAAGATTTTTTGCATGATTTAGACTTAATTACAAATGAGATGGCAGAATAAAAGTCTTCTTTTAACAAGCTTATATGGGTAACAGTGAATGCACAGAGTCCTTCACATTGACCTTTCTGAAGTCTGTTTCACCTCATTCTTTCTCTCTTCTGTCTTTTCCCATTCCTTCTCTACAATAGTGTTTTATTTTTTGTTTCCCTCTCCTGTATGCATTGTCACAGCCCAGTCAATCTTTCAGATTGTACCCTTTGGATTTTCCTTCAGCTAAATCTGATATCTTCCTTTATAGTTCCTTAAGGTCCATAAGCTCCATTTGTTTATCTCTGTCTCCATAGCATAGAACCAATTTTAGACAAGGGTACATGGCCTTCTATCTTACTGGAAATAATAAAAGATGTGGGCTTTTAAAGAAAGTCTGATCTAGCCTGCAATGACTTAGTGTGGCTTGGCTAAATGCCACAGAGAGATAATTTTCTTCTTTGTAGTACTAAATGATTGTCTGCTTGGTCTCACTGATTATCATATAGCTGGAGGAAGGGCGCTGTCAAGATAACATTTTAGTTTCTCCTTTCTTTTCCCTTTTCCCAGATCTGCAAGTATTTCATCTTTTCTGCCTTGCTAAGCTAGAGGTAATGATCTGGCCAGGACATACTTCTTTTTTTTTTTCTCCCTATATTCCCACTTATTTCCCCAGAGATCATTCTTGGAGACTTTTTCTAACTTCTGTCTAACATATTATTTCTTCAGTAATTCTGGTTCTTATTCCCTCTGGGCTGTTTTCTCTTTCCTTGCAGTCTTTCTTACACAGTGGAATAGTGCAAAAAGACCTATTGTAAAAGATCAAATGGTCAGTTCTTACTGCTTTTTCAGTTCTGGCCAAAGTGTCTCTGTAACCCTCAAACTAAATAGCAAGAGTTAATTATTCAGGTAAAAGTATTTACCTTGCCCATAAGTAATTCTGGCATATGTCAAGGGTTAAGGGCCAGCCGCTAGTCTATTAATGTCTCTCCCCCAAGAGGCAAGCAAAAGAGAATAAGGGAGAGAAACTTACAGACTGAAAGAGAAAACTAAAAAAGCTTTAATAAAATAGTAATAATAAAATGAAATATATTCAAGTATATACAAAACCAGTATCAAACCAAATCTCCCTGATAACAATTATGTCACTGTTGACACTGATGCTGCAGAGCTGGCACTGGGGAAGTCCCAGACTGGACTTAGTGACAGATGGGAACCGGATTCATGAGTTGAATTCTGGAACTGGGTTCAGGAACACATGGATTGGGATTGCAGGTGGAAGGGACAGAGTCCTCTTTGGACACTAACCATTGAAGAAGAGAGCTTGACCCTCTTGATCCCTCGGCTTTATACCGAATATGACATATATGGGATAGAATACCTTGTTTATCAGTTTATGGTCACCATTCTGTCTGCTTCTCCTTGCAGGTGTGGCCTTTTACTTTCTGCAACCCCCAATGTGGTACACAAGAATGATCAGTGAGCTCGCTTTGCACAGGAGCAAGAGTCCTTCTGCACACCAGTCCTTGGTAATAACTCTAAACATCAAGTGCTGTCACTGCTAGAAGCAGACACTGTCTGTGAAACTACGCCATTAAATTCAGAAAGTGCAGTTAGAAAAGACTGAGCTGAAAAATAAAATCACTGATCTGAGTTAGTTGTTAACTCAAACCAGGAAAGCATGTGAAGAGAAAAATATCAAGACAACCCCCATGCCATGCCTTTCTTCTGTTTATTCATAAAATTGCAATGTGGGTTAATTACACTTGTCTTTCTGTCTTTGTCATAGTTTAACTTGATCTCTTTATTGATGCTGTTCATAGAAGCATCAGATTTTCAGAATTTGTTTTCCCATTTTGTTCATGTTCTGCTGTTGTTATTATTAGGACTATTAGCAGTAGCAGTAATACTACAGCCTGCTGCTATCAAATATCCCTCAGGAATGATACATTTTTCTTTGGCAAAGCTGGCTATCTGATGCCCAAGATAATAAATCCCTGCTTTAAGAAGCAGTATATCTTTATGATGCATAAGGAAACAAACATACCTCCAATTTATGAATTGGTTCTCCTATCTGTTATGATATTTGATAGTGAATCTCAATTTCCTCTACTTTCTACCCATAATATACAGCATGTTCTTCTACCTCTGACTGTAATTTCTTCTTGCTATGCTTTAGATTATTTTTCTTGAGAAATCATGGAGAAAGACAGTCAGAAAGACAATAAGGGACAAATAAATTATAAGTGTACAGGAGATATTCTCATTATCTTCTGAGAATATCTCAAAAGAATAAAACAAATTAACTGGGAACTGTGAAATGTGACAAAGCAAGCATCTCCAGAAATGAAAATTTGTCCCCACTCTTTTTTTTTACTAGGAGCCTGCTGCAATACCCCTACAAATAAATATAAACTCCTCAAATTAGCCTCTTGAAGTCAGGTGTATACCTCATAATTTGGACTCCAAAGTTGCTTTTTCTAAAAAGGTGCTATTTGCCACCTTTATGAAGAATGTGTTTAATTGGCTTAATAGATGCATTCCTTACTTAAACTGTATGTTTCTCTTTAAGCAGCAAATCTGTTGTGAGTAAATACATTTTTTCTTCTGTGTAGTAATTTTCCTGACATCTTTCCCTCTACCTTTGGAACAGGTGGAAAATGGTTTATGCTTTAGTATATAGCTCACTATTTAAATGTTTATTCGCCATTGCTTATATAAGAAAACACATGAGCTTTATATATATATATTTTTAATCTAGAATAAACACATTTTGTCTGTGTCTGTCTCTAGTTTTCTGCCAGACTGGCTTAATACATTGATTTATACAGTGGGATGAGGTAGGAAACATTTTAAATCTAAAATCCTATATTCTGCTGAATGTAGCAAACATCATGAAAAGAGCACCAAATGTGCAGAATCTGTCAATTTTCCACACATGTGCACTGTACATAGTCCTGCCAGGGACTCAAAAATGGCAGAATGCATATATGAGCCTTTTGGAAACTTTCTTTCCATGTACAGTATGGTCATTAATATGTCATTCCAGTATGGTAATTATGTACAGTGCATTATATTCCTGGCTTTTTCTGAACTGATATTGTAAAAGACACTCAACCTTTTTCATTATTATTGTTTTATGTTCTCTGCAAGTGTATTTATTACAATATTCAGAAGTTATTATGGTACATTGCAATATTATTCCTACAGCCTAGGAACTTTAGGCATCCAGTGGTGAACCAAATACTTAGCCCTTTTAGAAATCTATATACAACTGCTGAATTTAAACTAATCTTAACAAACACAACATCAAATCTAATCTTTCAGTTCCAGAACTGGAGCTCCAGAAATGATCTTTATATGTTTCAGATTCTATTCTATATGATGTCTGCAACTGGAATATTTTAAAAAAGCTTTTTGCATGACAGTCCTTCTCATTCTTGTTGGTCTGTCATCCAGTCCTTGGGTTAGGCAGTATGTGTACATTGAATGGCAAAGAACTGGTCTTTAATGGAATGGGCTGAGCATATCTAGTGCTTCCTTAGAATTTTAAAATAATTTTATGTCTTCTAAGGTTGTGATTTAGTCTTTTGCAGCTAGGTTCTGAGCATTGCTAGGCTTGTCTGGATCTGAAGATCAGACTCTCTACCAACACTCTAAAGAAATGAATGCCAAATTGTTAAAGCACAAATAAAAAAAAAAATCTAAATGAGAGATCAGGAAGGAAGAACAGGCAACTATGCAGTCAGGTGTATTAGTTATCATCTTGCAGTGATTTGCAAGTTAAATACTCTGAGAAAACATCTTGATTCAGGGATTTCTGGAGGGTACAAATGAGTCTTGCTGTTTGGTTTGTTTATGTGTTTCTTTTATAAAAGAGAAATTTAAACACTTTAAAAAACCCCATAAAAAGCATTTAGCAACTGTTTTATTGGTTACTAACCTGCTGTTTTAATATATGTTATAATGATGTAAACTTTTAATTTCTTGTTTTGGAACTTTCACCGTTAGTAAAACCATGCTTGGTTTTTGAGATGTTGGGGAGTCACCAAAAAGGCTACTGGCAGAAAACAAAACATTAATACCATCAAAAATGCATGATTCATTCAGAGTTGCTACTGACTTTATTATGGATTGAAGAAAATTATTACTCAATTTCAAAATAAAATGACTGATATACAAAAAAAAAAAAAAAAGAAAAAAAAAGAAAGAAAAAAGTTATCAAAGGAACTTGCCACACTTGCATTAGATTCAGTGGTGATAAGACTTTCTGCCTTTAAGTCAGGTTCATTACATCAGAAATGAGCTGAAGCCCATTACACTTGTAAAAATGACATCCAAAATCTACTTTTGAGAGTTATACTGCCTTTCTGAGTTTCTTGTGAGCTAAGAAATGGATGCCAGCAGTATTTTAAGGATGAGTTCTACAAAAATGCTGAATAACTATAGAAACATTCAAACTACTATGATTAAAGTTGAGTTAATATTTCCTGTTTAATCCTTATATTTTGCCTGGTGATGTTTCTGTTCAGCCCTAAATCAGTCTTGCATAAGTCTGAAAAATCCTCAGAGGAAGATTCAGTTCCTCAAAAAAGTCAAGTCTATAAAATAATTTTTTTAAAAAAGTATTAAGGTTATTTGCATTTTATTCTAACTTAAAGGGGAGCCATAAAGCAAAACTAGAAACATTTCTTTGTAATTTCAGAATGAATTCACCTTTCTGTTCCTTTTGGGTTCACTTAAAGACAAAGTGCTAATAAGTAACAGAGGCACACAGGAAAAAAAGGAGATCACTAGACCTTTTTCGTAACTTTTTATACGTCCTGAAAGAAATAATTTTTCCTGATCATTTCTAAGAGGAGAATAGAGTAGCAGAAATACTGATTCTTGGCTTCCTGGATTTAACTGGGAGATCATGAAGAGGAAGTTCTACACCATTATGGAAAACTGAATCCACTGAGGAATAGTAGTTAAGTCAAAAAGAATTTCAGAAACCATTTAAGGCACTTTCCATGTATCATAAAAAAAGCACAGGGTATAAACAAAAGCATTTAATGGTACTTTGTCAATATGTGTGCCTGGAGGTAACTATTATTTTGGAAGACCATTATCCATCTGTTGGCAGTTTCATAAACAAATATAAGTAATGGCAGAATAATTTGTGGGCTTGTGAATAACTGCTGGAAGTGACACAGGAGGAAGAAAATGCTGGGCTAATGGAGAGTGGGCAGGGCAAGACGCTGTCATCTTGGATGAAATAAGTTGTGTGGGAGGAAAATAAAAGCTTTCAAGCTTGAATAATCTTTGGAGGAGTGTACCATCTGATGCTAAAAAGGATGCATCAGTGTGTGCTTGTGCATTTCTATGTGTCCATTACAGTGGCTGCATGGAAAAGGTGTGGCATCCAGCCTAAAGCAAACAGTAAGTGAGAGGTGCAGCAGAGACACAGAGGACTGAAAAATGAATGCCTGTGGGGGACAGAACAGTCTGGGAGATGGGTAAGGAAGGGGAGAGATTCAAACAGCAGGACTGGAAGGATAGAGGAGTTAATGGATGAAAACAGCCTGTGCAAGGAGGTGCAATGATCTGCCTCAGCAAGCAGCTCATGTCATGAATTGAATTCCCATGGTAGCAGTTAAGGATTTTTCAGTGTTTCTAATTTTCATTATAACAGTCTCCATTCATGTGGCTACCTTTTGACTCAGGTTCACTTTTTTCCACTGGTGTAATCCAAAAGAATAACTAGAGCAGGTCCCAGACCCCCTCAGATTAGGAGAGGGTTAGAGTTGGCTTTCCACCTTACTCCACTCTTTTTGTTCAGCCTGTTTTTCCTGACGGTGGGTGTCTGTCATTTCTGTGTCGCCTCAGCGGCTTGGGTGTTAGTGTGAAAAAACTTCTTTTGAACATTTGGCTCCAAAGCAGAATGATCCCCTCTGGGAACATCTAAGAGAATGGGAAGTGTTGGTTGGAAATAGTTAAAAGTGAAAACAAGAAAAAAATGTAACAATAACCAAACAGCTTTAGTAGTTCTAAGTTCTGTCTGTAAAGCATTTACTTCTTTTTCTGCTCTTCTCTATAAGTAGGAACAACAATAATATTTCTCGTTTAAAGACCCACATGCATGCAGAATTTACTTTGATGCAGAAACGAAACAGTACTATGACTGGTAGACCTATAAGACCTATTTGTCAGTGGCTTACTGCAAATGTAGAGGGTTGGTAGCTTAAATAAGTGCCCTTGACAAGTCTAGTTTAGCCTTCCTGATGTAATTTTTTCAAAAGAATATTAAAAACATCTTTCTACACTTAGAGACAGTGCAGTAAAGAGAAAAAGTAGTGGCAGAAGAAAGCCTCTGTAGTCCCATGGACAGTCAAGACAAGAACTGAGTGATTTGAAGTTGAAGATAAACAAAGGGAAATTTAAAATTAAGGAAGTAAAAATACCAAATCCCAAACCCAGAAGTGATTAACTCCCAAAAGGAACTTTCAAAACCAGCTGTGGCTTCACCATCTCTTGATGTCTCTTGGCAGGTTTGGATTGCACTAAATAGGTAAGCTCAGACCAGGAGAGAAGGGTGGAAGGGTGGAAGTGCTGATGTAAGTGCTGGATGAGAACCAGCTGAAACCACCACATGGATCACTGGAATATGCAGGACACCAGTAGATGCAGTAGGAAGCTAAAGTGCATACTCCTCTCTAAAATAAAGTGTGCCTAGTGAAAACAAATAACTAGTCTGATAAAATCTCTTTCTAGACAATCTAATGAAATTTAAGTTCTTTTTTTCCATCACTTTAGGATGAAAAATGATTTAAAGTTGTTATTTTCTTTCCCCTGTCTTTGCCCTCCCTGGGCTTTTGTTTCTCTGAAGCTTTGGAAGTGATTATTTTTTTAATTTTTTAAAATATATTGCATATGAAATTTGTCCTCTCTTACTCCTTGTCCTGAGTTGACTGTCTTTATCACTGAAACTCTTGTGTTTGGGTACTACAGGCATCAAACCCACATGTGTACCTACACTCAAATTGTTTTCCAGTGCTCTGATAGTGCAAATATGCCTTACAGTAAACTTTTTAAATAATGTTAAACAATGGTAGATGTGCATCTCTCAAGTGAGCTAATGGCTGCACTTTCTGTTGACTTCAGTTCAGCTGAGAGGTCCACAACATATTTGAAAATACCAACAATGTATTTGAAAATACCCGAGCAGAAGTTCTCTGGTGTGTATTCGTTTATACGTACAGTCTTTGATGGCTATATAGTAATCCTCATTGTTTAGATGACAAAATGAAGAATGCTGGGATGTAAAGCCACTGGAATTTTCCTGCAGGTCTTGAAATTACGCCATTTGCTCCATCACTGAGGTAGATGTGGATTTGTTTTTGACTTGTCCTTAGCATAGGAATAAACTTTACATAAACTTAGCTAACTGTTTAAAAAGTGCAATCATACCGACAGCTTCCATGCCTCCGCTAATTAATTCTGATTTTTGCTGCAATCCATGTATTACGTGCATCATCCTTGAATAAATGATCAAATACATATGGAATGGTGTGTGCTTAAAATTGATACAAATAGAAGAAGAAACTCCTTACCCCAAGGACATTATTTTTTAAAGTAGTTGATGTGCTAACACTTTGGAAGATGGAGCTGTTCAATTGGCTCATTTAGTTTTATCAGGAAAGAATTGTGGGAGGTGAACCATACTTTTATAAGCATATTAAAAAGTAGTTATTAAATTAATTCCAAGATTAAATCATCATGCATTAAGGATACACTAAGCAGAACAGGACCTTCAGTGCTTTCATTTTTTTTCAATTCCTCTCAAAATGCTTTGTTGTTTTATTGCCTTGTTTGTGTATTCTTTCACATTTATTCTATTTAAGTTTTACTTTGAATCAAACCATTATGCATCATTAATTCCAACTATGGCTAGTAAACCTGATTTCATTGTGTAGGGAAAAAATCACGCTGGAGGATCTACAGTTTCAACGAGGAATCTGTAGATGTGTGTGAGAGCTGATGAAGTATATGGTTATTTTCAACTTGCTTATCAAAAGGCTCTTGCTCATGAGGTATGTAAGCAACCTCAGCATACTAATGAATGCTGGCTTTATGGTTTTGATCCATAAAATGGAGTGGACAGATGTGTGGTAATGATGAAAATTTAGCAAGTATTATAAAATTAAACCATTTAAAGTCATGCATGGACTTTTATATTTTGATTTTGCTAAACAAATTTAAAAGTGATTGAAGACATTTATAGGCTGTTACAAGTAAAATATCATGACAGGAATTCATGTTACCTTGATTATTCATTTAGAAGTTACCTGATGAGAAGAGTTTTCACTTTCAGCGGTGGAAATCAAAGTACAATTAATTGATGGGCTCCATTTAGAGGTATCTGGGAGTTACAGATCTGTAGTGTGAAGTAGATAATTACCTTTGCTTGCAAGTCAGAAATGAAAATACGAAAGGTAAAGCTCTAAAATGGTTAGCTTAGAAGTAACTGTTGTGGTTTACCCCCAGGCAGCAACTAAGCACCATACAGCTGCTGCTCACTCCTCCTCTGTAAGGATGGAGCAGAGAATTGGAAGACAGTAAAACTCATGAACAGTTTAATAATTGAAGCAAATTAAAACATAATAATAATGATAATGAAAAGGAAGATAACTAAAAGAGACAGGAATAAAACCCAAGAAAGATAAGTGATGCATAAAGCAGTTGCTCACCACCTGCTGACTGATGCTCAGCCAGTGTCTGAGCAGAGATTGGCACCCCCCTGGCCAACTCCCCCCCAGTTTATATACTGGGCATGACATCCTATGGTATGGAATATCCCTTTGGCTAGTTCAGGTCAGCTGTCCTGGCCATGCTCCCTCCCATCTTCTTGTGTATCCTCACTGGCAGAGCATGGGAAACTGAAAAGTCCTTGACTTAGGATAAGCGCTACTTAGCAACAACTGAACTTTATTCTCACACCAAATCCAAAACACAGCACTGTACCAGTTAATAGAAAGAAAATTAACTCTATCCCAGCTGAAACCAGGACAGTAACATAGCTGCCTATACCCTTTTTCAAAACTGATTCACCTTCCTAGTTGTGAAGAGGGCTACAATGCTCTTGATATCTGAAGCAGCATGTTTTGAGATAGCTTGAGTAGCTCCATAGGAAATTAAAATGGAAATTAAGACCATAAGAAGAGATACCACTCCCCATAAAAATCAAGATTCAGAAAGACAGTAGTAGAGAGTGATCCATATCACTAATTTTAATCGTATTGATGGCTCCTCTTTTATTCAGAGTTGGAGTGTAAGTTAAGAACACATCTGAAGAGTGGAAAATCTTCTTTACTGTGAAGGTGATGGAACACTGGGACAGGCTGCCCAGAAATGTTGTGGAGTCTCCTCTAGAGGCTTTTAAAACCCACCAATTTTGTGTGGCCTGCCTGAGGTGATCCTGCTCTGGCAGGGGGGTTGGACTCGATGATCTCCAAAGGTCCCTTCCAACACCTATCATTCTGTGATTCTATGATTTGAGGAAAGAGTCAAGAGTGATGCTTTCTTTCTAAACAGGGAATAACAGTTTATAGATGTTTCAGAATGGGCATAGGCAGGGATAAAGAGGTAATGTGTGTGGAGTTAGGAGCATGTAGCTCCACCTGAGACTGAGGGACATGAAGAGAACAGGGAACATACAATTAAGCATGAGAGGTTACAGTAGGAGATGTCATGAGAATCAGCAAAGACTCTTCTAAGGTTGCTGAAAACCTCAGAGATACTGAGCCACCTTGGTGAAACTATATAGCTGTGGAGTGTCCCTCTGGTGACCCATAACATTGTAACTTTTCAGACAGCAGTCTCAGTATTCAATATAAATCCATGCAGATTAAAAGAAAAAAAAAAAAAAAAGAAAAAAACCCCAATCATAAAGTTCCTGTTCCACAGTACCATGTGTTCATTTACATTTATACCACCTGCACCATGACATTTTCCAGTATCACTGCTGACATTCCTGTGTGAAATTTCTCCTCTCTTCACCTCCTGTGACTTTTCTCAATGAAAGAAATGTGCTAGTTTCTAGTTATTATTGTTTATTATGTTTAGTTTACTTAGATTATCAAATAACTTAAAATGATTTCCTTCCCTTTTCAGCTAGGCTCCATATTTGAGTTCTGGTGCAAACTTAGAATTTTAAGAGTGAGACGTTGCTCTGGTGTCTTGAGTTTGGAAGTGTCCTAGATATCCACTATCAAAAAATTTTCTGACAGGCTGTGGTCTTTGTTTTGGAATGAGCTGATCTGGGGCTCTGGGGACAAAAGACTGACTTATTTTTTTGAGAAATCTGAGCCTTGTGGGTAACTCAAAATGTTCATGGAGAGAGTTTTGTCAAGTTTTGCTGTTAAAAGTAATTCAGAATTATTGTAAGAAAGATTGGTAATTAGCTAAAAACTT